>VWPV01025345.1:7053-75645 GCA_013389885.1 Geococcyx californianus
TTTGTTTGTTTGTTTGTTTGTTTATCTATTTATTTAACTAGACTTTAAATTTTTAGATCTTTTGTCAGGAAAGAGATACTTACATGTCCATGAATTCTAGGAGGCAGCAACCCCTAATTGTGTGTAACATTTAGAAATGTCTATGTGATACTTCTACAAAATTCATAGCCATAATTTTCCATTAATGTGAGAAGGAAAACTGTGAAAAATTAAGTACAGGTTTTGCTTGGTCTAATTGGTAAGACATCTTTACATTTGTACATACTGGAAAAATGCTGCAATTATTTTTTACCTAGTGTCAGTGTTTCTACGTGCGAAAGATGCACATACATTGAATAAGTTACCTGTTACTTCCCATATTAATATCATATTTGAAATGGGGTTCTCAGTCATTCATACCACTCATTCAATACTCTACGCTCTTTTGACATTCCACCTTCTGTGAAATTACTCTTGGGTTGTATGATTTGAATTTGTGTTCTGCTTTTTGCATTCCTTTTTCTTTCTGAATTATCCTAGTTTTCCTGGAGACCCATTTCAGAAGTCCTCCAATCCTCTTATTTTCTTTAGGCTAAAAATGAGAAAGTTAGCAGAAAATATCTATAATTGCTTCTTGGAAAGATGTAAGTAAGCTTCATACATGTCTTCATACAAAAACTCAATTCAAGATAGAACAGATTTAGCATAATGTTCTTTGACATTTTTGTTCTTTTCCTTTCCCATAGTGCAATCTATTTTAAACTATGTTCCAGTCTAAACAGTCTAAGTATTATTTTGGGAATGAAGAGTAATCTATCAATCTGTCCTTTTTTAAAGACAAAAATAGGATTTATAATCATTATTATAAACACGAGTAATTAAGTTGGGGGTTTTTCAAAGTTTGACTACACTCCATTTTTGCTATGGCATGAAACTATGAAATATTTCTGTCTTTCATCTGAATTAAATGAGTCTATAACCAGAAACCTCATGCCATACTTGCAGTGTTGATTGCAGATAAAAATTAAATGCCTAAATTACCTTAGTTTATTTCATCCTTTCATTCTTCCTTTCTTTCCTCCTTCCTTCTCCCATCTTTCTTATTGTCCTTGTAGAGATTCCTGTTTTGAGACTTGTGAAAAAACTTTTTTTAAAAATAATTTCTAGCTTTCCCTAGAGTATTTTTTTTAATGTAATATTCTCATTTATTAGAAGAAGCAGTTTGAAGACACAGGCCAGTGTCTACTGAATTGTTAATTTACAGACTAAATAGTATTGGCACTGGCATTTGAAAGGTTCTGAATTAACACCTACCATCTTAGATGTTTTGTTGGTAACTGATATAGTAATATTACTCCTCTTAGAAGTGGTAATATTGTGGATTTTACTGTATTAACCATAATTATTGTATATTAGTTGTGTGTGTTACCGATTGATTGTTAAATGTTTTCTTCCAGAAAATATCTACCATACGGGAATTCTTTAAAAGGTCACAAATCACCTCAAATTTATTTCCAATATATTTTTGTGTGTGTGTGTTATAATTTCAGCATTTACTTAGAAGTGTATTTACCTAAACTACAATTGTACTGAGCAATAATAAGGATAAATTGTGAGTGTTAAATCAGGACAGTGTAACTCACTCCACATTTCACTTACAACCTGCTCCTCAAGGACAAGAAGGAAAGAAGACAGAGGAGGAAGAGTATATGAGTAGATAGAGATAAGAAAGTGGGTTTGAGAGTGTAGCAAAATCTCTACAAAATCAAAATTTATGTTTTTATATTTTATGCCCGCCCTTTAAACTTTTTGTAAATGAATTATAGTAATAAAAAGAATACAAGCAGGTCAGTCCTTTCTACTGAGAGTTCTAAGAAAATGTTATTTTCCTAAAACACAATTGCTTCAATTTTAAGTAGCACTGGAAATTATGTTGATTTTGGTTGCTGACCATGCTCCATTTTCGTTGCTGGAAAACCTCTGTCTCTACTTCTTGTACATTTTTCTGCCACTTTGCTCATGAACTCTAAAGCAACTCTTCATTCAATATGTCTGGATTAAAAAAAAAATAAATTTATAGTTCAGGGTATAAAGGAGAGTTTAGTTTTTGTTTCTAACCATAGAAGGTTAATATTACTTAATGTATATATATGTAATATGTAATATTGTTATAGATTAATATATTAATAAAGTGCAATTTAGTTTAAAATAATTAAGAGTTATTAATTATGACTAATGTGGAAGACTACTATGCAGCTATAAGTTGGTTTCTGTCTGGATAAGAATGACAGTTCTTATTCCCTTGAAATTTAACTACAAGGACATTTTCATCTAGTGGACTCATCTGTTCAGGCTGCCTTAATTGTTATTATAAATAAATAAGACTTCTCACTTTTTCTCTCTCCAAACTATCTTCCTACACAGTTGCCTGACCTGTTTGTACTGGGTAATGAACTCACCATGAGATATGAACATGCTTTTGAACTATTCCATTGTTCACATTTGTTACACACATCCTGTGTGTCGTATCATGCAATACTTTTACTCCCTCTCCCTTAGGTGATTAGCACAGAGCTGTTACTCAACAAAACCTAGGTTTAGATACGCCTTATATGAACAGGAAGGGAACAGAGAAGGAAAAACATGTCATTTCACTTTCAAAAAGGTCTTTACTGGTGCAAATTAAATCGCCACAAAGGTCTTAGTTGTTGAGAAATATGTATGTCGCAGTAGGTATTAACACCCGGCAAACATTCCTGTGCGTATGAAAAACAGATCTGGAAATTGATTGCAAATGTGAAAATGTAGAAGCTATGTTTTTTATATTAGCCAGGAAAATATTTTGTATTTTTTGTAAGTAGTTTTACTGGGTTTTTTAATTGTTTTATACTTAAATTCATTTTTAAAGAAAACACATCCCTTTCTAAGATTGTTAATATATGCGGACTACAAGCACGTGATGTGGTGTACAAGTGGACAATATAGGTTATCTAGTTCTAGAATGCAATACGTAATTAAATTTAGTTATCTCTTGATTAGATACATTCAATTTGCTAGTCAGCGAAGAACACAGTCACAGAAAAACTCCAGCAGGAAACCGATCATGTAAATGAGGTTTGTTTTCATGAGGGCTAGGCTAGAAGCATTTCGTTTTGGCTTGCTCAGACTACTTGTTACAAAACCATGGCTTATCTTCACTATCCATCACTTTTTACTAGAAAAAAAGGACTTGACTTGGCTTGGAGGACTGGTCTTCATTTTATTCCCTTCCCTATGCAGACGAGATTCAGAAATGCTTCCTGAAAAAAAAACCTTTTTGGGATGCTATGTCAGACAAGGAGAAAAATCCCTTTTTGAGGCGTATATTTTAGGTGCAGATAGAGGGTTAAAGCTTAGCTTCTACACACAAAGAGAAACAAAACAGAACAACATTCAATACTCATATTGCTACAGCATGTTTCACGAAAAAGAGAAAAGAATGTTACTTGCAGCTTTTATTTGGAATTACTTTTCATTTGTGTATGATGCTAATGTAATGATGCTATTGTAATGATGCTATAAATGCTTTACTTTGTTTGTGCTTCATGGAAGAGGACCAGAAGAGAATGATAAAATCTGTTAAAAATTATGGGTATATTTTCAGTACATAAAAATGTCACAGCTTTAAAGTTCATTATCATTCTTCCTCTAGGGCTAAAACTGAGAACTGGTTCCTATCTGCAAAATGTTTCTCCTGTTACAGTTATATAGCTCCCTGTAGCTGGAAAAATCTAAAATGCTTGCTTGACTATACTGTACCCGTGTTTTTACAGAAAAATTGAAAAAAAAGAGAATCCAAACAAGAAATAGTAAAGTAATTTTTATGCATTTTTTAAAATTAAGTAAATTATGGGATACAGCGATCTGCTTCTGTGCCCAGTGTCATAAAACTCCACCATTCCAACACTGTTGTCTTTTAAAGTCATTTTGCATTCTTCCAACAGTAAACGAGTATATACAGAGCTATGTAGAAATAAGTACTAGTGTCTGAACAGGAGAATTTAGGATTTGATGCAGATTTTGTAGAAGTCAAGAAATGTTATTCTGGAAAAGGGGAAGATAAATATTTAAAAACTACATCACAGGTTTGAAAGGAGTATGTTTAAAATGACCTTGATATCAAAAGAAAAAAAAGAAAATTAAAGAATGCATGGAGAAAGGTAAAAGCAACTGAATCAAAATAAGGAAAGGAACTACATAAAGCTAAATACTAGGGAAAAACAAACAAAACAAAAACTTGGAATGATCTCTGTTTCCCCAAGGAATAAAATCTCAGCGATAATTCATGAACACATCCAAATCCAGTGTACATGAAAGGGATATTTAAATTATTGATCAGTTCTTCAATAGCAGTAAAATGAGTCAATGATTTAATAGATATTTTTCATCATCAATTTTTATACTATGAAAAGTCACTTAAGAAATGGAATAACTTTCATGTTACTTTATTGTTCAGTGGTCTCTTGGGGAAATACTCTTTGCAGTCTGTTTGGAGGTCTGGTGACATGCAGTAGTGCAATTCATATCTTGTGACTTAACAAAATTCTATTAAATATCAGAGCTCCACCACTTCACCTCCTGCCTTCTGTGGTTCTCTTGATATTTCTGAAGGCTTTGCGTCAAAAATGTGGTTTCCTACTATTTGCTTCTTATTCTGTATTTTATCCATTTGGTCTCTGAAAGGCGGCCCTCGAGTGGGCCATGGAAACTGTGCCATCTGGCTCGGAAGGGCAAAGATTTTTGATCTCTAATGAAAGCCACCAAAACACCCCAAAGAATCAACAAAACCAAAAGTAAAAATATGCATTTAAGCTTTAATCATTAATACTGCAGTGATAATAATAGTAGTAATTGAGAAAAGGAAAACAAAACCAGCAGTTCATAAAGACAAGAGAAGGAACTCATCATTCAAATACAATAAGCCAGAACAATCCCTGATCAATAACATATTAGGATAAGTTTAATTTATACTACTTCCTGTAAAGACTTATTATGAGATGATTTAAAATATTTTATTATAAATAACACTTTTCAGTTGTTATTTTAAATTAATTTAACAGGAGAATAATTGTGATGATGTATTTTTGAACAGATTTCTTACTGAAGAAATATTAAACATTTTGTATAGATAAATCTGTTTTTAAGAAATATGGGCTTGAGTTAAGACAGTAGTTGAGGTAAGTACTCTTAATGTTATATTACATAAAATTTGTAAGTTCATGTGTGAATACAGAGAAATATTTACATGTAAAGATGAACTGTTTATAACAAACTTATGTATATATATTTTCCTTGCTTTCTGATTTATATAAATTCGTGGTTTTATTCACAATAATTTGACAAACTATCATAATTAAATAATCTTAATTAAATACTTCCACTTCTGTAATGCTTTACTTCAGTTGATGCTGCATCGTGATAGGATGAGGGTTGTTTCTGGGCTTTTTACAGTGAAAGGAGGAATGCCTAAATAATTAGCCACTGAAATCTTTCTGTGAAAGGATGTTCCTCTTTGGTTCTTCAAAATAAAAAATACTGACTCATCCATTTCCAAGTGTATGTAGAAGTCTGGACTGAGCAGTCTGCATACTAAGTCTGCACCGTTTCTTATTGGAAAATTCTGTTTTTACTGTCACAAAGTTCTATAGGTGTTTCACGGGCCACGTTAAAAAGGAAAGTAGTTGTATTATGTCCACTCTTCAAGAATTATCTGCAAGTGCTTGGGTATGCTGAGCACCTCCTTTGTCATTATTTTTCACAAATATTGTCCATAGGTTCTACTTTGACTCTTGAAGTCCATTTGCAAATCTTGTGTTATCTATTAAACTTTACTTGACTCTCTATGTTTGCATTTTACCTGGACAAATATGCAAAATGCTTTTCTTACCCCATGACTCCTATAAAGGAGGGGCTATTTACAGAAGCTGTGTGCAGCAGTTCAGAGTTATTACATTTCGCCCTTTGACAAGTGGTTATATTCTATTCATGCAAATAGATGCAAAGCATTGTATGGGAATTTTAAAGAAAAGTTATGAGATCCTGAGAAACCTATAAGTCTAAATGAATCAGCTGTTGCGTGGTTGGTTTTCAAAGATGACTACATATTTACCCTAAATTTTACAGGTATAGAATATAAAATACTGACTCAATATATAAACATGATACATCTTTCCACTTGAGCTTGTGTGTCTCACCACAGCTATATAGTTAGCCACAATGGTCGTTCCTCCTTCCTGGGATGGAGTAATCAGATCTGAAATAATAATTTAAACACATTTGACCTTAAAAAATGTAGGTCTCAGAGTAAATGAAGCATTTAAGTTAGTTGACAGATGCATATAGATTATCATTGGAGACAAAATTCCTGGTTATGCTGGAGTCAGTGTAATATTAATTGACTTCAGTGGAACCAGGATTTTCTCCAAAGCGTCGGAAGCAACCGTGCTGGTGACAACCAGAAATTTGATGCACTTGTACAGATTTGCAAGTGGTTTTTATTTCAGTTGCCCTTGTAGCACTCTAAATAATCTTTCATCTACTCAGTTAAAATTCCTTTGATAAAGAGTGTTTACAGTAGTAATTATAAAGGAGCCTCTTCTTTGACATGGAGGAAAGTAGTGTTCAAAGTATATTCCATAGCTAATTAGATACCTCTGTTTCTCCAATATGTATCTCCCCTTCTCTGTCTTACAAGTATTAAAAAACAATCAGGCACCATGGAAAATAACAGGAAGCTATGATTCAGTTAATCTTGTTGAGATACAGCTTTTAATGATGGGCAGATTGTCGTGGGGTTTCTTTTGTGTGTGATGTAACAGCAAAATATATTTTAGCAGTAATTTCTAGCTGAGAACAAGTCTCTGCTGTGTCTGACATCCAACCAGCCATGAAGAAAGCTAAATACAGTGGCTGCCCTGGAGAGAATCCAGCAGCCACCCCACATGAGAGCACTATATAACAGATGGGACTAGGATGACTGATTTAATTAGAATATTTTAATAGAAGAATGGAGAAACACTGCACAGCTCTATCAGTTACCGAAAAACTCCATTAAATTCCCCAAATTAATTGTTCCATAGGGACAATATGTCAAATAAAGCATATTTCACTGTAATCTCTCTCTCTTTTTCTCTATTTCTCTCTCTCCACCCCTCCACCTCTCTCCTCCCCTCCCCGCTCTTTTGTTTTGTTTTGTTTTTCTTTGATTGTTTGTTTGCTTGTTTGTCTTTTTGGTTTTCTCATTTGGGAAAACTCCAGATCATCACTGTGGAAAAAAGTCTGCTACATTCCATTTTATAATACACTTTTGAAATACATGTAGAACTCTAAAAGAGAAATAGACATTTGGATATAACCAAATATTTATCTAGATCTATAACTTAAAATCCAAATCAGCTTAAAGCGTTTGAATTTATCTCATACCTTCAGTTGCAAAAATTTTTTTATTGCATAAATATCTTTCCTAATCATAATTTTAGAAAAAAAACGCCTACTCATGACAAATTATGTGCTATATTTCATATGAAACATAAACATTGTCCAAAATAAAATTAATAGTTTAGGGTTTGGGGGATGGATTTTTTGTTAATATACAATAGGGTGTACTACATATTTGAGTTGTTTATTAAAATGATATCAACAAAATTAAATAGATGTTTGTTTAGGCATTTGTTTTTAAAAAATATTAAAGGAATTCAACATTTAAAGTGAAAGCATTTAAGGTCTTCCCTTACTGTATCACTGCATTGTCAGAACCAGAGAATTCTGTAAACTGACTTTCCAGTTCTAAAAAGAATCTATATTAAAAAAAAATAAGTTCATCTTTGGGTTTCAAAAGATATTATATTTTAGATTATATTTTAGAATTTTATAAAGATTGCTGATGATAATTAAAAAATTACATAGCAAAACCCTTAGCAACACAATGCAAAATGTTAATTCAATTGTTGGAATAATGGAATCTGTATCAATTAACCATGAAAGAATCTTCTATTCAGGAACTCTTCATGTGCCAAGAAAAGATTAAATGGTCTAATTAACAGCACAAGAAGAGAATTTCGGTATTATTTTGTGGGACCTTCCTAATAAATAAACATTTAAAAGGAAACTTACTGAAAGAATATTTAAAGAAGACAAACAGAATACTTTAATTATCATCATCATCATAAGTGATGTTTCACATCAAATGCAAAACTTTTTTCCTCTTTTTTATTCAAAGAAAGGGCTTTATTGCTGACAGTGATTCATCTATACAGGTCAAGTTCGTATCTTTCCTACCACAGAATGAAAATGCTGTATTACTTAAAAGTGAAATTTAGCAAAACCATTTTTAACAAAAATACAGCTGACTTTTTCTGCATGTGCTACCAAAACATTTTCATTTTCATTATGTTTTCACTGAAACAACCTTCTTCAAGAGGATTTTACTGTTACTGGAGGATTTTTATATAAGAATTTCATTCCAAAGTTTAGTGTCTGTTTAGTCTGTGTTGTTCTTTTTTAGCCTTCAAGAACACAAAAGCACATACCCATTCTCCATTCAGGAACATCTCATAACCTATCTTGAATTTGTTGTTTTCTGCAAAATATTTGGAAGGAAATAGGGAAAACACTCACATTTCTTCCAATTATGTGGGCTCTCAATATGAACTTCTGTGTTTTTCATTGTTTCATGCATGACTTGTATGACTATATTTTCTCTTCTCTGTAGTAACTGAAAAGTTCAGCAGCAGCCTAGATCAGAATCCTACAGAGTTTAAAACTTGCACCTCTGCAATGTCATTCTGACATTGAAAGTATCCCAATAAAGAAATTAATGTAACATGCAGAATGCAATTATGGTACAATTAATGCCTCGGTTAGAATAGCAGTTCAAGTTAGAATTTACAGCTTCTAATGCATCGCTAAGTCCAAGTAGTTCCTTAAATTCTCTAAGTTTTGGAAGGAATTATCTTTGCCTTAGTTATTTATTAGTAGCACCATCTCACTTTATTGTGCATTCTGAAGACGAGCAGTACCATTTCTGCTCTGGTTGCATTAAGGTTGTAGTTAAATTTGCTAAAATCATTAAATACAAGTCCTTTATCGCTTTTGGGTTATATTGTCCTTAAGACAGATAATTTCCTCCTCATGTACCTATTACTTTAGCATTAATTTTTTGCTACCTTCATTCTAGTGCATTTGGAAGGAGAATAGGAGAAAACCAAAATGTTAAGTATAAGTTAAATGGTATCATCTTCAGAAAATGTGGAAATGTTGCTGTTATCAAGTAAAACGAGCCTCTGAAGAACTGTCAAATGTACACAGTAGGTGAGAAATGATAACATGAAGAGTGCTATTTGTTGACTAATAAGTAAACTTCTTGCTTGGAGTTAATTTTTGATTAAAAATTCATTTTATATATTAGTGTATAGGAATATAGCTGAAAAATACAGAATAATCAATGAAAGATATACATATTTCACAACAGATTTGAAACCAGAGCCGTTAAGAAAACATCCACTAAGGCTTCTATAAACATGGTGGAGGTGATATTCTGTCTTTATTTTTCCATCACTTTAGAAAACTTACTGTTTGAAGATTTTTGAGGGGAGGTAAGAAATGAGAGGAAAGTTTCTTTTGGTTTTGTTTGTGTTGGGGGGTGGGTCTTACTGTCTATAGAGAACAATTAGGGTCACAACCGTTATTACAGATTTTGGATGCTCTGAAAATGAAAAAAAATACTGAAGCAAAAGTTTTGCAGCAATATGTAAATGACATTACTAATTCCTCTGTTATTTATGCCAATAAGTTTGTAACTCAGTTGTATTATATTGTTTATGAATACTTTTTTCCTCTTTTGTTCATTTAATTGTATTTACATTAGAATGTTTTATAAACTTGAATTCGTGTATTTCTTGCGCAAAGCAATACTATTTTCTTAGCATTCCAAATTAAAATATAATGGGATTGAAATGTGAAAATGTGAGGAATGAAACAATAGAAATTTTATGAAACAAAAACAGAGATTGTGATTTTCTCTCAACACCTAGTAATTTTATTCTCTATGATTTTTCAGTTGTTGTTCTTGTTCTGATTAAATGAAATTAAGAAGAAATGGAAAATATTTAATTAGCACTTTGCTTAAATTGTACAAAACTACCTTATAATTTATAAGTAAAACAAAACATATTTCATCTATAAAACTATTTTTAAATTAAATATATAAGTGAACATACTCTGCGTTTTTCAAATATCTCTTATGATTACAAAAAATGGTAACTGGTAAGCAGGAACATACATCGGATGGAATCTTCAAGGTATTAGATGCTGAAGTTTGATATTTGACAGGAGCATAGGATCACAGAATCATTCAGGTGAGTAGGGGTCTTGGGAGGCCTTCAGTCTAACCTTGTGTGCAAACAGGATCAACTATTAGATCAAACCAGGTTTCTCAGGGCTTTTTTGAGACGTATCATGAGAAACTGGGCATGGAAACTGCCCAAGCTCTATGGATGAATCTGTTCCACTGCCTGACATTCCTCACAGGGTTCCTGTTGGTCCATTCCTTCTGCCTGCTCAGGTTCTTTGGAGTGATAGCCCTGTCTTCAAGAGTTTATAAGCAGCAGATCCAACTGTGTTTGACCTGTAGTTCAAGTAGTATCAAAAAATTGTCCTTGATAGCCTCCAGTTACCTCCAAGATTGCTTGCATCCATCCATGTTTCCCTTCCAAAAGATATCAGAATTTTAAACTTTCCCATGAGAATTAAGGTCTATGACGAAGAGAGAATTTTGGTTGTTTAAAGACTTCATCTACTTCCTTATCCTATTCAGGTGGTCTATAACAGATTGCCACCACAATGTCACGCTCGCTGGCCTCTCTGATTGCAGTCTACAAGGTCTCAACCAGCTTCTCATCTGTCCTATGGAAAAGATTCATACATCTGATCTGCTTCTTCACACAGGCAGCAACCCTGTTCCTTACCTACACCACCTGCTTTTCCTGAAAAACTTGTATCTGTCCATGGGAACACTCCAGTTATATGAGCTGACCCCTCAACATCCCAGTAATCCCGATAATATCATAGGCCCAACACTGTACCTGGATCTCTTCCTCCTGCTTCCTTCCCAGGTTGCATACAGCTGAGCATGGGCATTAGACATTCCCCCCTTGCATTCCTGCTTATTGTTCCTGAAGTCCAGCTTGTTCTCCTCACCCTACACCTTTGTTTTCACTTCTCACTACCTTTTCTTTACTTAATTGCAGGACATAATACCCTCCCTCTACTGTTCCTGGTTTAAAAGTTTCATCACAGGGTTAGCCAGCCTGCTAACAAAGACGCTTTTGCATCATTTGATCAGGGAGATGCAGTCTCTNTTTTAGTTTGTTTTTTTGGTTGGTTGGTTGGTTGGTTGGTTGGTTTTTTGTTTTTTTTTTTTTTTCTATTTACCTATATTTTCCTACATCTATACACAGCCATTTTGGTTTTCGGTATTGACACTTGAATACCATTCAATGTCAATACCGGTATTGACATTTGAATACAATTTAAGTAAAGCATGTAATTGCAGAAATGTCTGTAGTTTCTGTTACACCAGAGACTTGACTATACACCTCCTTTAAAACAAGACAGGTCATGACTGGAATCCTTGCAGTTAGAGAGAGGATTTAAATTTTTCTTTACGGGGATTAGTGTCTGTTCAAACATCAAAATAAAACAGTACTTCAGGACAAAACCAATGATTAGATGCTCTGTGCTCCAGCATCACAACTACTTTCCAAGTTACTCTTAAATAGTTTTATGCTTGGCTGTAGAATTCATTGATTCAAGTCAGCTTTCATGAAGTGGAAATCTTGGGTTTCTAGTTCAAAAGTAAGCTTTTAGCTAAAGTAGCTTTGAAAACATGAGTTGATTTCAAGTGAGTACTAGAGTTGAAAAAAAAAAACCCACAAAACAACTTGCAGCTGTATTTTACTTCTGCAAAAGAGGGATGGGAGATTTAGAGATATCCAGAAAAAACAGACTATCTATTTTTTACAAGAAAAGTATCTGAAAGAACTGTTTCAGCAAACTTTTCTAAAATGCACAGAACTCCCCTGTGTGGAGTGGGATGTGATAATGGAGGATTTGCAATTGCAGATAGAAGTGCAAATGGTTCCTTGACAGGCCTGTCCTAGAAGTTAGGCAGTGGCTGCTCTCTATGATTGTTTCTCTGTCTCTGAAAGCACAGTTGTTTTTCTTGGGAGTGAGGTGAGTATAGATAGATACCTTAATAAGAGCAGTGGGCAGAGATGCACGTGGTAAGTTGTAATTGGTTCATTTTTGCCTATTTTGCTGCTCCTTTTTTTTGGTCACTAATACATACTCTACAAAATTTAATAGTTAGACCAACCCTTTCTTCTCCTTCTTTTCTACCAGTACAGCTTAGCTGAAATTGAAGCCAAAAATGGTTAGCACTGACTTCAGAGTTTCTGTACAATACGCATAGAGTTGCAGTTTCACCGTGTTTATATATTGTCATAAACAAAACAAAACAAAGACCTTGATAAAGCAGAAGGGATAAAAATATCGAAAATTTCCTTCTGGTAAGTGTTAGGGTATTGTAAAGCTCCAAATTATTTTCTGTGGCTCTCCTATTAATAAAGATATATTCACCAAGGGAAAAACCACCCTAAAATAAGCTTGAATAGATACTGATAATATAAGATATAATCAGATAAATGATAAGATTCATGAAATAGCCTATTTAGACTAAACAAAATTTTAAATAAAATATAAAAAATCAGCAAAAGCTGAATGCACTATCTTAGTGTAAGATGTTCTAATATATGTCCAGGGAGAAGGGAGAACTGTTGTTAATCTTGCAGGTGATTTTCCTGAAACATCTACATCTATGCCATAGTCAAATTCCCATGAAGGCAAATGATACAGGTAAGGTTTAGGTGTTTATTAACTTAAACGCAGGTAACTTATTACTCACCATACATAAAATTTTTGTAACAAGTGTAATTATAAACACACGCAGATCTACTTAAATGTATGATGCTGAGTAGCAATAAAGATAATTTAACAAAAGCAGCAACAAAGAATCTTAAATGGCTGACTCAAATTGCCAATGGGCCCCTTACTACTCTACCAAATTTTTGAGGAAACTAGACAGTCTTATTTCTAATATTTACCAATTGGAGGGCTCATAGCTTTGTTCCTGGCTTCTATGCAATATAGAATAATATATCAGTGAAGGCTTGTTCCTGAAGTATGGAAACTGCTGAATGTCACACTGGCAAATACTTTCTGCTGTTCTTTCTTTGATATTAATTGTTCATTTAAACACACGATTTCATCATTTTCAGTGGAACACACTGGGTGTAAATTCACTGACAGCATATCCTAAAATGTGTTTAGTCTGAGACACTGAAAGAAATTCAAGCCCACAGTATTCTGTAAAAGTCTTCCCTTGTCTTCTATTGATCAAAGACAAATGTGGCAATGGGAAACGTATCTGTTAAACAATGCCTCCCTTACTATCTTTATTACTTTACTAATACACCTTTTTAATTCACCACACAAAACTCCTAAGAATGATCACTCCATAAAGTGTATGTCTCCATACATCTAATGAAAAGAAAAATGTAACACTTCTTTTTTCTCATCCAGCTGAATTACATCAATTCAATTCTATTTCATATTTGACATATTGTATTGAAGAATATCTCACAATTTAAATTATGAACAGTTTAACTCTGGGCCCTCATTTCCACACCTCCTCAATGCAAATTATAAATGCTTATCCCTTTGCAACAGGGTCAGATAATTAAAAAAGAAAATCTGTATTGTGACCTAATTTGTAGTTTAAACTTTTCAAGGGTCTTGATGCCTAGTGTAGTCAGGACTGTAGAAGTCTAGAGAATAAAGGATTTATTGTGTCTGTGTAGACTGTGTAGTACTAGCATACTTACAAGCAGGGAATGTTGAATTATTATAATTAATTAATTTATAATAATTTATAATTTAGTCTTTGTTCTCATTTTGAATTATGTATGTGAGCTACAATTTTGAAAAAAGTTTATTTGCACCTTTTCTAATTTTAACCTGCAGTTAGTTCAGTTACTCTTAGCCACATTTTCCTGTCTTTGCTTATGAATTGGGGAAAAAAGCTCTGTATGATCTTATTTTTCTTAGTTTAAGAGAGATTTTTCTTAAAGAGTTATTTTATATTGTCAGTGCTGCTCAATGAGAATGGAATTATAAACTGACAGTGACAATCTCGTGTCATAAGATACAAGGCTTTTAATATTCCTGACAAGAAGCACTTCCTTCGTTTTTAGATATTTTAAATCATAAAAGTGACTTTGTGCAATTAATGCGGAAGGTATGGCCTTTAGTGCATTCCTGATCCCTCTGTGGCTTGAACTGTTTCTGTCATTCACGCTGTGGTATTCCATATTACTTGCTGTGTCCAGCAAGAACAAAAAAAAGTAGAATTAAAAATTAAAAATAAAAAAGAATTAAAAAATTGGAGATATTTTAGTGCTGGTTGTAAGAACTGTTTTTAATTAGAATACCTCCATATTCCATCACAATAAAATACACAAAAATACCGGTGTTTGAGAAGTGTGAATTTATGGGTTTATGGAGGCTTTATTTTGTTTTATTTTTTAATTTTATATCTCAGCTGACATTCCTTCTCAGCAATATGTTTAAATGTGGGATTAAAACTAAATATTTGGTAAATCTCATTCAAGTCAATCCCAAATTTGCTGTGCTTTCTGACTAATTACACCTTAGAGTTCAAAGCAGGCATGTCAGTTCGACAAGTGATGTATGACATTATGAGCTGCTAAAATTACTATAAAACACTTCATTTAAAAATAAGTGTTTTCATAATGAATAAAATTATGTCCCTGAGGTTTCTCATTTGAATGTTCAGGTAAGTGATGTGAATAGTGAAATGAAAATGTTTAGCATTGTTACAAATTACTAAAGATGGTTCAGTAAACCAAGACTAGTCAGAGTACTAAGTGACCAGGCAAAAATTCTGCATGAATTTTAAGGATGATAAAATCTACACAATCTACATAAAGGAGCAGACTGATATTTTACATAGAATGATGACTTCTAGATTAATTACTGCTGCTTAGAAAAGAAATCTTAGCAACACTATGTATACAGTAAACAAAATAGCATACTCTAATTTACTAAGGTAGCAGAAGAAAACAAGTTAATTTTGTCAGTGGATGGTAACCTATATCCATAATAAATAATATCCTGTATACTTCATAAAGTTTGATCCCTTCATCTCTAATATGTTGTTTGGAAACCAGAAACTGTAAGGAGAAGGGCAGAATCAGTGATCAGAGGCATGTAATGCCTTCCGTAAAAGGGGGGATTTAACAGACTAGAGTAGAATAATGAAGTTCAGAAATTTGGAAAACATGGCTCTCTCTGGTTTTGTATTTTTTTCCTTAAGCATTTGCTGGTTCCTCTTAACAATATAGGTCACAGCTGGCAAGCACAAGGCTTGTGGGCCAAATCCAGCCATCCACCCTGTTTCATCCAACCCAACACCTTGTTTGTCCCCAGCAGCAGCACCAAGCTCCTTGCCCCTACGCCAGCACGCCGGTCACGTGTGCAGTGTGCGTAATGCGCGTTACACTGCAGGAGCAGGCTGATGTGGCCCCTGTTGAAAATTAGTTTGACACCCCAGGGGAAATGATTTTGACACCCCTGGTATAGGTAAATAGTGCTGACAGGGTCTGCTCCTGGCCCAGTGGCACAGACTGCCCTCTATTCAGACGGTGTATTTATCTTAGGGAAAGTGAGGTGGAACAATCCAAAGAGAAACTAAAGGTGTGAGCTAGTGAAACAGGTAAAGACCATCTAGAGCTTGAGTGTTCTGCCTGTTCATCCTTTATTTTTCTGTAAATAACTGTCCATCTATGGCAGGACAGATGTACTCCTAGAGGCAGGATTGTGGTCTGGATCAAATTTCAGACCGAAGCACTTTGTCACATTCTTGTGGCTAATGGTAACACACAAAAATAGTTCTGTTGCACTTATGTGGCACTGCGGGAAATGGATGACTCAGACACAGATATGATGTGCAGTCTGTGCAGTCGACATTTATCACTTGTGCTAAGCTTTCTTATATAGTCTTACCCGTGCGCTGTGTATGCATATCTTCTGCTTGCTAACGGCTGGCTTTACCTGTGTACACATTCCTCTGTGCTGACTTCCTCCCTCATGCTTTCCAAGCTCCTCTAATCTGTACACCTGCAATCCTCCTTTTCTTCTTTTTCATGGCTGCCTTCTCATGGGAATACTTTGATATAATGAGGTCGAAGCTAGCCGTCTCCTTTTCAGGATCCATGGCCCGCTATGAGCCCCTACAATTTCCCCGTTTTGTCTTTGTACTGCAAAGACTGCCCCCATCATTCGCTGCAGGTCCCTTTGCAGAAAAGAGATGAGACATGACAATATCAGCAGCACAATCACAATAGAGCACAAACAAACCTATCTTTACAATATAACCAGAAGGATCCCAATCCTGAAAGAATCTGTTCAATCAATCTCAACCATCGTCGGTTTATAACTGCCATTAATCATTCTCTGTATACATTGTACACAGCACACGTATCAAAACATATAAAAATTAATAAACCCCAAAAGGGCATCTCACCCAAGACTATCTTCCAAGAATATTCTATCCATTATAACACATGTGCTGGTGATGACAGGTGAAGTTAGTATTAGTGTTAATAAAGTTAGTAGGGTCGAAACTGCAGGGCTCTTTTCTTACACTGAATGGAATATTCTCGTCACGCTTTGTCCCCACAAATGAAAAAAGAGAATGCCCCCCATAAAAAAGCCAATGGTGCATTGTTTGATTCTGATATGGAAGCTTACTGCTACAACAACTCCTTAATGTTTTGTCCATGGCCTTGACTCTAGCAATTAACAACTCTTCGCTGTTCTGTTCACAGACTTGATTCTAGGTAGTAACTTTCCACCCCTACATAGTTTAGTCGTGAAGAAAAACCTGTGTATATAATAAACCAGAATTGCACAACATTTAAGATTACCTGCTAGAGGGCAGTTTTGGTAGAATCTGCAGTGCTATTTATAAGAAATAATGCATGTAAGAGATATTTTCAGACTCTAGCTTGAACAAATGGCTATTGTGAGAGATCTTTTAGGAGGGAAAGTTCTTTCCATAGAAGTATTGTTTTGAAAAAAACACTGAAGGGTCAGATGAGAGGTCTACTAGGGATGAGATCATTCATGCTGGTTAGGATTTTATTTTGGTGATTTGATGGCTTTAGCTTGCATCAGGAGTGGACAAAAGTGGTGGACTGAGAACCAAAGCATCCCTTTCCTATTCTCATGGTTCCGTCAAAGAGAGTTCTTGGCTGCTGGCAAAAAAATACAACACCCATTTTAAGCTCTAACTTTGCTTTGACAGTGAGGCTGGTCGTAGCCATCTTTTTTTGACATTTAAAGCTCATAACAGAGCCCATACGAACATGACATTCTCCAACTGGTGTATGGGAGAAATGTCTGGTTTTCAAAACCAAAATCAGATAAATAGATGTTAATGTAAGCAAATAAAAGTTTACAATTCTTTTTCAGAGCATTCTTCCACCACAGTCTGAGTCCATTTTTAAAACTTGCTGTAATTTAGAGCAGGCTTTAAAGTGCTGCAACACTATGCAAGGGACTATCCATGAGCAGAGCAGCAGGAGAACCGTGAAATTCAAAAGTGAACTGAAAGATGTATTAGACTTTGTATGTTTTGTTAAATGAAATGATTTAATAATGTGATGGGGGTTTTGTTTCTTTATGTACTAATTTTTCCTCTCTCTTTTAGTTTGTTTCTGAATTAATTTTTCATATATTCACTGTATTTTAATAGTTTTTTGACTAATGAAAGGAGAGGAGTAGACATGGCTTCCAGCGCTTACAAAAGCTTAATTAGATATGGTGCTGATAAGAAAGAGGGTAATTACTATGTGGATTTATGTTTTAATTGATGTATTATTCTAGAGGCAGCATGTTCTAAATTCTGTAAGTTTCAGAAGAAAGCACGGTACAAAAGTTTCGCTGAAGGAAGACTGAAGTTCATTGGTAATTTTAATCTTGGAGTCCAATTTGTTTCCAAATTCTAGAAAGCTCATGAGTTTATTTCTTTACAAAATCAATGCATAATATTGAAAATGTCAGTTACTCGTTTTTCCTGGATGAGAATTGGTTTTGTCTGTTTGTATTTGGTGTATTATGGAGGAGCGATAAATTTGTAAATAGAAGTTAAGCTGCAGTGTATATTTTAAATTAAGTACAGACTGAGGACATCAATTGCTTTGTGTTTAAAAAAAAGGATAAAAAAGAGACTTCCGTGTTTTATTTTTTCTCTATTTATTACTTGTTTTCAAATATGCTAAGCTCTTAGCAGCTGCTTCTATTGCAGAAATCCTTGTTAGCTTTCCAGTGTTCCAGATATGACGTTTATTTTTTGATTTGTTAATTTTGAGATTTTTTTGAATGGAGGCTTTAGCAGCACCTGAGGAGAACCATTTAAACCAATTTTGAATGTTATTATATTTACTTAACTGGCCAACAATGACTTGTGCATTCGCTGTAATAAAAAAATCCACCACAATTAGTTGTGAATAAATCTTTAACTTCTTGAGACTCTGGCTTTTCAATTGGACCGGAAGTGCTCCTAGCAAAAATGTTTAACATTTATTAAATTCAAGTGATTAAATTTATTATTTTTATTATTTATGCCTGTGTTTTTTAAGCTTGTATTTCTTACTCCTTCGTCGTGGTTAGTGAATCATTTTATCTACTCTTTCAAATCTATATGTTATGTAAACAATAATTGTTTAAATTTCAGATATTTTCTGTTCTTTGCACCTCAATACAAATTCAGTTTTAATTCAAAATAAAAAAAATATCTTCCATTGTGCAACTATAATGTTATAAATAGTTTACAGTTGCCTGTAAGCAACAACCTAAACTCAACCTTCATAAGTATTTGAAAGTTAACTCAAATCCACAGGAATTCAGCTGGAGATCCTTTCTACACTAAAGTTATTAGAGTACCTCTCCCATTGTGTACATTAATAATTCAGGGCAGGCTGTTCTGAATCAGAGGAAATCTGGTCCATAAACTGAAAAAAAAGTCAGATAATAGAAAAAAATACCAAAAAACAGAAGACAATGGAAAATTTCAGTAAGTGATTACAGCTCCTATAAAGCTGTAGTTTGAGTTTCAGAGATCTTTTTTCACTGGTTTCAACTAAAACACCCAAATATGACAAAAATTCCAGTTCACAACTTTGAATACACTAAAAATATTTTTTACCAGATCGAAATGTGCACAAAATGTCCATTTAGGTATAAAAAATACCTATTAGTATGTTCTATTGAGAGAATTATTTGCTCAATTTAAACGATTAAGCAAATTAATGAAATAGACCATATTTTCTAGTCCTATGTATTGTCACCACTGCCTTCATACATATTATTAACTTTGTAGAGTTACAGAATCATCTGAATATTTTACAAGAGAAAATCTTATGCATTCTAACTATCCTCTCTAAAAGGAGAAGAATCAAAATAATCAGGAAACTTAACTTTTCGAAGTATAAACTATCCATTGGAAAAACAGTTCTCAGACCATTTAAACTGAAGTCCCACTGGAATTTTGATAACACACTTTTCTCGATAGTTAAACAGTTTAGCAGATTTGGCAGCTTAACAAAATCCATTTCTTTCTGAATCTAACACCCATGATTATGCTTGTTTATTTTTTTTTTAAACTTCACGAAGTAGCCCACATTCTCCTCACATAGAGGACAGCTTATACCTCTTTATAACAGACCCATATTGCATTTGAATCAACCTTT
This sequence comes from Geococcyx californianus, assembly GCA_013389885.1. Taxonomy (NCBI): domain Eukaryota; kingdom Metazoa; phylum Chordata; class Aves; order Cuculiformes; family Neomorphidae; genus Geococcyx; species Geococcyx californianus. The sequence continues at coordinate 26,961 of VWPV01025345.1, forward strand.
TTCCAGTTAGACAAAACTGGCTGATGTCCTGACTTTGTATCTGTAGTTGAGGAGGGGTGAGGGTCATTTGGTGTGTATTTATCAACTGGATTTCACGTTGTTTTCATACTTATTCTTTCGGAAGCCTTTATTAAAACTAGTGCTGCTGAAATCAAATGTCGTTCATTACTTTTGTTCTAAGTGTATGCATATTTTTAAAAAACTGTACTATACATACTACACTGTGAGTGTTTCTAAAAGGCAAAAGAGTTTGAAAGGCTAATAAAAAATCCAGCACAGTATAGGCAAGGAAATATTTCCCTTTCCTTTGTTGCATTCCAGCTGTAGCATACCCTTAATGAAACAGTATCATTTGTAGAACTGGTAAAAGAGCAGCTGGTAGTTACAATAACAATCAGATTTTTCATTTTTTTCCCCCATGATATTTCTGATACTGCATCAACTGAAGAAAATTTAGTTGATATCCAGCAGGCTTATAGTTTAATAAATATTTTCGTATTTTTTTTTGCAATAGACTCCATCCAGAAAAGAAGAGGAAACATTCGTGTTAGATTATCTTCATTTTTGTGAAAATTCTTACTTGATGAGGATGAGTCTGTGCATACTCAGAGATTAAATGTTGCTGCCTATCAAGAAAAAAAATCTAATAATAATATTAAAGGTCCAGCTATACTCTAAGTAGATGGAAGGTGTCCTCACTGCATTTTATCTCACTTATTTTTACATACCATTAAAGTACTTCCCCTAAGTATAGTTAGTGAGTGCATGAAGATTTTGAAAAGGCAAACAAAAATTTAATTCAAAATATTATATGTGAATTTTTATTTCACAGTACACTGTACTCTTCCATGGTACTTCGCTCAAAATGCTTTTGGTCTAAACCACAGATTCTGTAAATACTAAAAAAGTTTTCTTTTCAAATCAGAGGAACTCTGATGAAAATGATTGTATCAGTGTTCTCATAGTCCCAAAGGCTTTCAGTGAAGGTTCTAGTGGAACAAATTGTGGGGTTCCTCTTTTTATATTAACTGCATGTACAGAATACAAATTCCCTGATTCAATCACTAGTGGTCAGTGAATCACAAACCATCATATTGTTATTCAGGCTTCTGCTTGTTATGTATACAGTCAGTTTTTCAGGTGGGTGCAATTGTATTACATAAATATTTTTCTCCCTACAAATGAAAAAAAAAAGATATAATTGTTAAATATATTATTTTATTTTAAAAAATTTTGTGATGAGAGTACATTTGCAGAATATTCTAGACGTGTGAATAGACTTCTTGTTCAACACACTCTAATAAGAGCTGGAAGAAATAGAACAAGTATTTGATATCCAAAATTAAGACTTATCTCAACTAATTTTGACTGATGAGGCATATAATCTTATGCAGATTATCCTTATCATAAATAGGAGGTAGGTAACTCCAAAGGTTGATATCCTCCTTTAGAGCAAGTACTAGGAGAGTTTAGAGGAATATTTTTTTATGCATGGATACATTAATTTGTTTGAAATTGAATATAGGGTAAATATATTTTATGATCAGATTATAGTGTTTGGGATTTCCCAAACTGTGCTGTAGCAACAGTTTCGGGAGTTGTGACAGTGAGTAGCAGGTACTGCACAATGAGTCGCGTAAATCAAGGGACTTTGATGCTACCCACTGATTGGGAAGCCAACGTAAAGTATCTCAGGATTTGCAGATTTTGAGTAGTTCTCATAAATATTTTTCCACCAATATCACTAAAAACCAAGTATAACTCTTTGCTACTAAAAGTAATTCATAACTTCTGATCAAATAATGGTTTAATTCTGTTTTACCTATTAACTACTAGGAAGAATATATTTTCTTATATAGGTTCTCAACGCTCCTCCAAAAAAGTCACCTTCAGGGAGTTCATCATTTCATTTCTGCTGCTCAGATCTCTCTGCAATTCCCATAATTGGAAGGTAAAATCGTGAACACTGATTTCAGTGAGGGATATCCCCAAATACGTGCAACTCTCAGGCTAAACTTGTTTTCTAAGTGAAGAAGATCCATCACTGAATTTGCCTCTCTTAAAGGAAAAAAAAAATAGAGGCTTGAATTAATTGAATTACCTTTTTGTAGATGCTGACTTGGGTAGTCTAACTCCTAGTTCATAAGATTCTCCTGTAAACTGTGCCTTGTAGACTACCAGCAACAAGAGAGAATTCCAGTGTATATACAATCACAGAACAGAATAAAGTAGGATTGATAGGTTTCTGAGGTCGTCTAATCCAACCCACAGCTCAAAGCAGTTAGGCCAAGTAGCTCAGGGCCTTGCCCAATTAAATTCTGAGTATCTCCAAGGGTGGAGACTCCACTACCTCCCTGGGCAACCTGTTCCAGTATTTCACCAATCTATGTTAAAAACATGGACAGAAAGATTGATAGATAGATAGATAGATAGATAGATAGATAGATAGATAGATAGATAGATAGATAGATAGATAGATGCATGCACACTTACATAATGCATTTATAACCTATGTTTCCATCATTTCTTTTACATGTATGGCAGAAACTGTCTGTCAAATATCAGACACTCATTTTGGGATGAAAATACTCTGACTATTCAAACACTGCTTGAGAAACTGCCAGGCTACGTTACTTCTTTGCCTACCTGCAGGTGTTTTAGATGAGGCTCTGAGTAACAGATATTGTGACTGCCATCTTGCATCTGACATAAAATGTACCCCGTAGCTACAAAATTCTCATTTTACACTGATGTGTACTTTTTCTTTCAGTGTAGTCCAGGTATTCCTCATGGAAACAGCTAGGCAGTGCTTCACACACTCAGATTTGTAAAGATGTCATTCTTGTCTGAATTAGGACACATGTATTTAAAATTTCAAACAGCAACCTAAAATAGTCGATGAATTTCTATTCAAAAATTATAGGAAAAAAACCCCTCTTTAAACACAAACCAACATTTTATTTAATATAAAATGTCTATTTTGTACTTGAATAAAAATAAATTAATCATGAGATTCAAAATTAAAACACAATTGCATTCATGACATGCAAGAAAATATAAGTGTAGAACTCTCTCAGCCAGCAATAAGTAAAATTGATGTGAATATAGTCACAAATTTTATACAACCAAATAAATTATCAAAAAAATAAATGAAAAACAGAGTGAATGCTACTCAGAGGAAAGTGGCCAGTACAATAAAATTGTATACAAAAATAAAAATTTTTAGTAACTTGTGATATGTGCATAGTGCAAAGAAATAAAGACAGCAATTAGATAACAGAAATATATTTTTCATTATATAGAATACAAATATTTACTAAATAATCCCCCTTTTTCTATATACTATTGACAATTTCATTGTGTCAACACTGGAGAAATTGAGAGATGACCCCCATGAATTTCAACAAGAGTAGGTGTAAAGTTCTGCACCTAGGAGGAACAACCCCATGTTCTGGTGGGCAACAAGTTAAACATAGCCAATTGTGTGCCTTTGCTGCAAAGAAGTCTGAGGCTGCACTGGGTAGAGCTTTGCCAGAAGATCAAGGGAGCTGATCCTTTCCCTCTGCTCAGCACTGGTGAGACTCATGCGGCATGTTGGGTTCCGTACTGGGTGCAGTACTGGAGAGGTACGGGGTTACTGAAGGAGATTCAGTGAAAGTCCGTGAAGATGATGAAGGAACTGGAGTGAGAGGTGACTGAGAGAGCTGACACTGTTCATCCTACAGAGGCTAAAATTTAAGTTCCTCTAGAAATTTTTATTTGATTAAAATGACATTTTCTGACAATATGTAACTGGCACACTAGGTAAATTATTAGTGAGAAGAATCACAGGGAAACACTGGCTGGAAACAATGTAATCACTCCTAGATATAAATAGCATATATTTCTAGTAGATCACAAGCAGCCTCCTAGTGGTGGCTCAGTAAGGTTGTTCAGCTTAAGTAAGGGCTTCGTATAGCTACAATGGCAGTAGGGGTTTGCATCACTTTCATCTTGGGCATAATTTTATGGAGTAGAAAGGAATTCTAATAAAAATGACTATTTAGTGTAAGTTGCACAGCACAGAATGATACTGAGAGCTTTCAAGTTGTTTAAGGACACCCATACTTACCTCCAAAGTCGTGGTACGACCAGTGGAGTCTTTAGTACATCTTGTCAGAAAGGTTTTCAGTGTTTACTGGAGGTTGAGATGGGTTCAGAAATATAGAGAATAAGCCTGTACGTGTATCATATCTTCCCTTATTTGTCAAAGCCAAACTTGTTTCTACTCTGCATTTCAATTTCAGGCATGTTAAATAGCTTTCTGCTGTGTAGAAATCAAACATGAAAGATCAGAGATATTTGCCTTGGCTTCTGAGAGGTCAGAATGTCGTTTCCTTTTTGGGAGAGAAATGAAGGGATGAAGAGTTATAATGCTTTACTGAGTCTGCTTTTATGTACAACATAGATAACCTCCCTGATGACTCTGGTTTTTAAACAGAGGTATGAAGTAATCAGAACAGACTTCAGAAATTATTTGTGTTTGTGTTCTATGTTGAAGAGCTACCAAACAGCATTGTACAGCCTAATGGACTGAGTTAATAACTAAATGCTTTTGTTATCAGTCAATTGCAGTTCAGCTGGTGAGCCAGACATCAGTTAAAGCTCATGTTCATGGATTTGGACTTGTATCTTTATATCAACTTTGCATCTTCCATAACTACGGCAATTTTCAGTAAATAATTTCCAATAAAAATTTCCAGATACATACAAGAGATAATTTTCTGTTCTGTGAGTGTGTGCCATTGATGTTATACTCCATCATACTATTCTGAAGCGTGTTCTGCAAAAAGGTATTAACCACAACTCGATGAACAGCAAATTTTATTATTCTAATAATGAAATGATTAAGTCAATGAAAGTATTTCCTAAGAATTTTCACATGAACTGCAATAAAAGAATATTCTCTTTTTGCTTATAGAAGAGGAAGGAGGACAAAGTTAATTATTTTCTCCAATATTTATGACTTATTTAAAAAAACTATTTTGATTGTATTTCTGGGTATGTGCTTTTTAAATAAGAAACAAGAAGTATATTTTCATTGACTGGAATAATTAATTTTAAATTATATTTAAAATAGTTGAACATTTTTGTCCTAGGAAGTTGATACTAAATGTTACATTGACCTTAACAGGCAGATAAATTATACAGGATAATTTATTCCTCCAATCAAACCAAATTTAATTTGAAATATGAAATGTTTATTATGGAAGCACACAATCACTACACCATAACAGTATTACTAAATTTTGTAGTAAATGATATAAACAATGAATTAATGAAAAAGCTCAATTTATTGACAATATATGACTAAATATATTTCTTGTTCTAAGTTACTTCCACAATTCTAATCTATAGTACATTGAATACATATTCACCAGGATAAATTTAACATTTTATTTTATGGAACAACCTAGTATTTGCAGCCACACTCAGGGAAAAAAATATTGTTTCACTTTTTGTGATTTCTTCACAAATATCTGAAAAGAAATATGTTTCACATATCACTGAATTAACATGATTATACTTAAACTGTGTGTCCTGGCTTTAATTGACATTTTACTTTAGTACTCCCATTGCTACCATGTAGATCTTAGAATTATATTAAACACGGGCATATGGATCTACTTAACATGGTTTCACACTAAATTTGTACAGTGCTTGATCTTCCCACTATATAATGGCACTTTTTTGTTGCAAACACATTCATGGCCTACAGCTGACTGCTTTTATAGCTTTTAATTAAAATCTGAAGTGGAAAGTGTCTATTAGTCAGTGTGTGAAACCAGTCGTAAAGAAGAGGTTGTACAAACCTTGCATAAGACGGATAGCAGTTACATCACTTTTCTCACCTTTGTCTTCATGATGAAGAGAAGCTCATTCAGGTTAATCATCTCAAATTAGGAGGTCTGGGAGGCAGAGCCTATTTTGAAAACTGTCCTCAATTATTAAGGACCTACAAATAAATTAGCAAGCCAGGAGTTTTATCAATATTTTTTGGAGTTCACAGACTTTTAGAGAATCTCTCCAACAGTTTGTTGACTCATTTATATTCATGTGGTCCCTTTTCTTTTAGATGGGCAGCTGACTTTGTATGTCATGTTGCAGCTTTAGATATTAAATTTTTCTCCAAAAAGTGTGTTTAGACACACATTTCCACTCGTGAATTTGAAGCACATTAATTTTTCACACACCCTGTAATACATTTCCATGAGCTTTTTTACCTTATATGTGTGTTTGATAGTTACACGGACAGTTGCAGAGCCTCTGCTCATAGGCAGCACTGCTGATTCATTGCCTAAGTAAATAAGATTGAAATTTGTCTCATTCTTTTGTTGACAACTTCTCTTCCAATTCAGAAGCATGTTCCTCAAACATCCACAACACATTTGAAATAATTTAGGGAAATCTTAATGTACATTACCTGCCTTTCCTTAGTAAGTTTATGGATCTTTTTTTTTTTTAAAAAAAAAAACACCAAAACGCCAAAACCAAATACAAAATCAAAACCAACCTGACAGTAAAGAAACTACTGCACTTTCTGATATCTCTTTGACTTTCAGATTCATTATATTTCCTTTTCTCCTATTTAGTATGCAAATAATTCCTGTTTCCTAATGCCTTTCTCCTTTTCTTTCACAAACTGATGGCAAGTTGAACCCAAGTCAACAAGTGTGTCTTTGCAGGCAAGAGGGCCAACCGTGACCTGGGGGGCATCAAGCACAGCATTGCCAACTGGTCGAGGGAGGTGATTATCCTGGGTATGGCAGGAAGATGTGTCAGGAGAGGTTTAGGTTGGGTACTAGGAAGAGGTTCTTCACCCAGAGCTTGGTGGAGCACTGGAACAGCTCCCCAGGGAAGCAGTAATGGCACCAGGCTTGACAATGTTGAAGAATCATTTCAACAGCACCTTTAGACACATAGTGTGAATGTTGGGATTGTCCTATGCAGAGACACGATTTTGACTCGATGATCCTTGTGAGTCTCTTCCAACTCAAGTCATTCTCTGATTCTATGAAATCTTCTTCGCCACCTTTCTTATGTTGCGTGATGTCCCTGCATGTCCCTTTACCTCTGACAATATTTTGCGTGTTTTCCTCCCTGTCTTTTGTGGAACGTATTCTTTACGAAGGTAGTTGTTGTTCTTGGTGTCACTGGTGATAGACTGTTGTCTTGTTTTCAATTATACTTTTGATTACTTTTGGAATCTGGCTTTTTGTTTGTAGTAAAAGAAGTGGCTTTCAAGGGAGAAGTATGCATTATGTGATAATTCCTTTGAAATACTGGAAAACCTTAATTTTAGAAAATTTTTCAAAGCAGGGTCATACAAAATGAAGTGGTATCCTTACAGTACTCCTAACTTTAGGTCTGCTCACATTTAAATCAAAATCTGGAGGGTAATATGTTAAATCAGTGTAAAATTAAGTAAAAAAATATAAGAATATTTATGCTCACTAAGACTTTATAAATACATGCGTGGTAATATTTTATTGATTTTTTGACTGAATGAAACAAAAATATAATTTGATTTATCTTATTCCAATAGTAAAGTACATTTTTATTCTTTTGATGCTATCAACGCAGATCCCAGCTTACGGATTTCAGGCAATGAAGGCTGATATATGCAATCTGTGGCAGTGAGTACAAAAGGACTGACAAAGTAAGATGTGTAGAAATTTTTACACTGAAGTAATGGAATAGTGGAATTCAACTTGATGTTTTTCACCTTGGCAGAGATGGTAAACTCTCTATTATTTAAATACACAGGGCTTGTAAAGATCTGGTAATTACACAAAATGTTATGTATTCCAACAATCTCATTATGTAAACTACTTTTGTTTTTCTTCAGTGTCATTCTGTGCTCTTGCACCACCGGCATACATCTAAATCCTAACTGACTAAGTGGAGTCCAGTGAGAAGTTTTTGTATTTTTGATTAAAGAAGGTAGCTTTTCTTATTTTGCTTTGTACTTTGAAGGAAAAGAGATTGATTAGTTGCAGCGTATAATGCATTTGATAGAGGTTTGCAAAGTATTCAGTTATATGGCACCAGCCTTCCTTTTGCTCAGCTGTTTCTTTCATGGCAAGGAAAAAAAAGATAAAAAAATCCAAACCAACAACAAACAGATGTATCTTAACTTTAATATAATTTATGGTAACATTTCCATGAACAGATAACTCCAAAGAAGGGAATGTCATCCTTAATAATTTTAAGTAAATATTTTAAAATTACACTGGTCTCTTAAATAACAAAATAAATGTAAGATTGTTATTCAGAGGTAAAGGTAAATCTATTTTGCATATTAATTTTCATGAGAAGTGAAATCATGATGTTTTAGAACATAATAATACATAGTAATGTGGATGCAACATATGTTATTGTATGTTAGTAGCTGCTAATTTATCAGGCAAAGAAAGTATTTATATCAAACATTAGTGAATGGATTATTGACATTTATGTGTTAGAAAAATTTGTGATACCTATTAATATTTAAGTACCCAGAATAAATAATGCTTTAAGTTATATCTAGTTTGGACTTTAAGACTTATTACAGCTATTTGGAGGTGCAAAGACTCAATTATACAACTTATACAAAACAAAAAACTTCAATATAAAAAAATGTCTGAGTTTCAAATTATTAATTAAATAATTTCATAGTAAAACTTCTTCTAAGTGCAGAATTTCAACAGTAAAGAAATATTTTTTCAGGTGCAAAAGGAATATTGTTTTAATTGGAGAACATGAAAGATTTTTTCAATAATATACTGGACAAGTAATATTTTAGTCACTTAATTCTTGATCAAAGGATTTTAGGATGCAAATAGTAAGAAATACTCAATTTTAGACTTTTCTGACAACCAATCTATGCCAAGTCTTTATACTATGCAAAGCTACTAAGTCTTGGATTTCATATCTGGAGATCAAGGGAATCCAGTACTGGAGTCTTAACTCAGTCTGGAGGTCTGACGAGAGACTCTAAGTACAGAGAAGGGCCTGAGGCTCTTTATCGCTTCCTTTGAGGGAACTTTTGAAGACTGTATCAGAAGGATGTTCTTTTTCAGAATGGGCTTGTGCCAGTGAGATTGATTTACCTAACATTCCTTATACCCTCCCTCCCCCGCCCTAAAAACCCCAAGCCAAAAAAAATCCAGCAGAACAACAATCCAACCAAAAAAGCCCAAACTAAACAAACAAAGCGTCAGCAACTTAACTTCAATAAAAGAGAAATCTTGTGTGCTAGAACTTTTAAATTTGAAATTATATTTAATTTCTACTCTTCTTCCTAATATTTTGGTTGTTCCTCACCTTCAGGACAGGAATATACATAAAAGAAACTGATGGAAATGCATGAACCCCTCTACTTTTTCTGTATCTGGCACAAAAGCAGATCTCAATGTGCAGCGTGAGGAACGAGTGTATATTTATAGCAGGAATTAAGCAGAGTTAGTCCATCTGGGAGGACTACTCAGATGTGTGTGAAATATCTTTGAGACTGAAGATTCAGCACAGACTCGGACTGTCATGAAAGGTTATTTTGAAGATAAGTCTGTTGTGTTTGCGAGTACAAAGAGGTTACTATACTGGTAACTGAAGAGGGATCTGAGGATTGCACCTTTTCAAATAGCTGTGGTTTTTATCAACTGTCTTTTATATTTTAAAGGAGTGTGTGTTGTAGAAAGTGCTACAGTGACTGGTGAGTATTTCGTCCGTTTCACAGAATGCAGAACCTTAAAATAAGCAGTTGCTGCCATGCAGACGTTCCTCGAATTACAAACTATCACCAACCATTGTGACAGAAAAGGCCAGAGAAGAAAAAGGCTGTTAACAATGTGTATTTGACAAAAAAAAAAAAAATAAAAGAAGTAGGGGACAGTCTTTCCAGAGAAAATAAGCTACATTTTTCTTTCTACAGATTTCTTTTTTCTTTCTTTTTTTTTTCCCTAACTTAATGGAATGACAGAAGAGGAAGGTGTTTTGGGGAGGCTTTTTGGATTTTTTTTCTATGACTCAGAGAAAAGAAACGTATTACCCATTACAGGTCTTCAAACAATATTAGTAGCTTCCAAGCTGATAGTTTTAACCAATTCCAGAAGCTGTTCTATAAGACAAAAAGCAAAACATGCTATGTTGTCAAATGCACAGGCTTAAGTCTATGAAATAATAAGAGAATATGATTATTTCCTGTTCATTTATTTCAGTGGTAGTTTTTGTTATTAGTGTATGCTGCATACTAAACTCCACATTTTCAGATAGAGTTGACACTGTCCCTTTATATTGTGAAATAGGAGCCATGGGGAAAGGGCACAAGAAAATGCTTTCTGTGGAACACACAACCCATTGACCAGCAATAGCTTTCATTTTATATATTTCATGTATGACTTGTTGGGGAAAATTACTTTGTTCTCTGAAACATCTGTGGTATATTACAGAGGAGAGGAGAGGAGAGGAGAGGAGAGGAGAGGAGAGGAGAGGAGAGGAGAGGAGAGGAGAGGAGAGGAGAGGAGAGATGAATTGCTATGTTATATATCTAATTTTTTTTTATCCTGTGTGAGCCTGGTGCCAGAAAGCAAAATTTAGGAACATACATAGGGCAAATCCAGTTGTAGTGACTGTGTTTTCTCCTCCTCCTTTCTCCCAGAGAGTAGCATCCAGTACAAGATATGCAGTAGACTTTCCTCTACATTGAACCACCACATTTTTTTTTAGAGAACAAAGAAGAGAATTTGCAAAAATCAAGTTCCAGGAAAATAAATGCAATAAATTTCTATATGTTATTATATAATAGCTTTATTTGTTTTTCTTTTATATTGGACATTTTCAGACCTCTGAAGATAAACAGTCTTGCGACAGGAATGTTGCACATTTTGGAATTTGTCATACATGAGGGTTGAGAAAACAGTCATCCTTCTGCCTCACTTTATGAAGCATCACTGCGAGCCCTGAAGCTGAGTGGAGCTGAGTATTTTTCTTATTTGTCACCTTCCAGTGACAGACGCTACAGGTAAGTGATAGAGGCAAATCCGTCATGCTGCAGGAATGCACAGTGATCGCAGCCAGACTTGAGAAGGGGGTGTTGACTGGGGCATTTGTGGCAGCACATCATCCAGACCCTTTGTTGAATTTGGCCTGGGATCAGTGCTGCATGTAGCAGATCTACTGCAAATGGAATTGGCACGTGTCCAATGAACTGATTGATGTGCCAACTACTGTTTCTATGTGAGTAGTTGCTTTTTTGTGGTGTGAGTTTTTTTGTGGGGTTTTTTGGTTGTTGTTGTTAATTCCTCCAACAGCCATTGCCTTTTTACCAGTCTTCACTGAAAGGCAGATTGACTGGTTTAGTGTTTTCTTTTCCTGCTAGGAAAACTTCAGCTTGTCATTTTCATTACAAATCTATGGAGTACACATATACAAAGAAAACTGTGTCTGAGACTGCCTGGAGCACTTCATAATCTATGAGTAATGCATACTTCAGTTAGTCATTGGTGCTGACTATACATGGAAATGGAAATTAAATACCATACAACTGTTTGTTTGGTCCTTTAAGCATTGTTCTTGCATTGTCATATAAGCCTTACTATCAACTGAAACTAAATGATAGTTTACATCAATGTATATTAATGCCACCAGATTGTCATGGTAAAACTTACATAAGCATTGCCTGTGACATCACATGGTCATTTGTCAGTTGCAGCCTGAATAATTATATCATTTAATAAACCAGTGATTTATCTAGCTAGATCTTTACCCTTTTCATTGCATGATCAGTATTTGCATTTATAGGTATTTTGTACATATGAAGTATTTCCTGCTGGATAATGATGTTTTTGAAACAGTGTACAACTCAGTTCTGTGTATCATATTGAATGATAAAGATCTAAAATGCTCTCCTTTCTTTCAAAAGTACATATACAATTGCGGGACTCTAATCTATGCAAATGATATCCATAAACAGCAGCCAAAGTTCTGTCATTCTCTTTCACTCCTTTGGCATTAAAAGTGTGATAGAAAATATGTGGCCTCTGCACTTTCCCATTTCCAGATTGTACCACCAAATTAGTATTCAACTTAATGTTTTGGGGCTTAGCTATTGTAATTAATCATGTTGTAGCTGTAGAAAGATACTTAATACCTTATTCCTATGCATTATTTAGATTATTTCTGTAGTGAAAGGCACCAGCAAGAGATTAATTAAACCAAACATTTTGTTTGGTTTGCTTTCCCACTGATGAACAGAGGATTTATTTGCAAAACTCAGGTTATCATTAATGTAAGTTTGTTACATAAATCACCTAGGCATTGATAGGTGCAGTAAGACTTGTCTTGACTTCCTTACACACTTCTGTACATCACTGCTGTTCAGATGATCATCGTTCTAAGTGAATGGATATTAATATTATGTTTTGTAAGACAATGTAACGAGTAATTTCAGTCATGAACTGTAGGTGCAAACTTGCTATACAGGCAATCCATGGGCACACTTACAAAAAATACAGTCACGAGCAAGCTTTGGATGCCATTATAATTATGAGTAGTTTATACACAATACCTCAACAATAAAACTGGTTATTTTTTGCTAGGTTTCCTCTGAAAGATACTATCTTTGCATATTGCCAAAAAGGCAAGAAACAATTAATCATCTAAAAAGTCTTCTTGATGTGTAGCCTTTCTTCATATTTTGAATTGTGTTATATGACCAAATAACGTGCAAGGTGAATCAAGTTCAAATGGAACCCTAATCTATTTTCTGTAGATGCTTGAAATGCCTACTAACATTAAAGTAGCTGATGACAACGAGTTGGTTAGTATCACACTTCCTCAAATCTTTCTTTTTCTGTGGTAAATCCTCTGCTCTGAATCTTCATTTCTCATTGGATCATTTTAATAGTAGTTTCTTCACTGATATCCAGGTTGGTATTTTGCTCACTCTCAACATTTGTCCTGAATATTTTTTGCTACGGCTTGTAACAGCAGTAAGGTATCTTGTAGGAATGATGATAGTCATGTTATTCAGCAGAGGTGAATAGTGCTTTTCAATTCATTTCGTCCTTCTGTCTTTCCATTTTTTGATCCTTCTTGCTTTACAGAGTTCTTTCCAATGAGTTTTAGGAATAAGCTGTCTTATCTTATACATCTCGGAATGCCTTTCTCCAGGGTTGTGCCTTGTTCGTTGCATTCTCATTAAGGAACATAATGTTTTGTCAAGTGCAACATTTAACTTCAAATTTTGAGAAAGTTCTTTTAATTAGAAATAAAATAAATATTAATTTATGATGGATTAAGTGATTTCATAATCAGATGTTCACAAGGCATGTATTTCAAAATATGATTTTATTTTTTAAATGCTGAAATTAAACTGGGATTTCAGTTTTTGAATGACTGTACAAGTTCCATTTTTTCAATGTGGAGAACTCCTTTTTTAACTGCAGATCTAAAATGTCATAAATTATACTATTTTTAATTCTCCAGTCTGCTGTTCATTTTTCTGCATAAACCAGGCAAAAAGTAAAGACCAATATGGTATAATGTCCCTTCAGTATTGTAGTTGCTAATATATCAGGGAGAATTGTACAGATAACCTTATTCTAGGGAGAAAATGTTCCATTTTGACTATTTACTTAGCTAGTTTTTGATTTTTAATATTTTTTGTTTGGATATATGTTGCTAGCCAGGGGAATGATCTGTGTAAGGAAAACTTGCCTACTGAAAGTTTATCCAGCGCCAGTATAAGGTTAGCAGTTATTCTGCAGTCTACAGTCATGATCATAATCATGACTATCAGTGTGGCTCCTTCTGTTTCAACACAGATGAATACGAGCTATCTATACAACCATGAAGCTAGCATCACTCTGCTCCTATGGCTCATTATTATGGCTGGGTGTGCATATGATGAAACTCACTTGCAAATACTTCATTCATTAACACCAGGAGTTCCATCCTGTTCTATCCACAGGTTGTTGGCTGTATATATTTGTAATATTTTAAAGCCAAGTGCAGTGCTTTAATGAAAATGCACAAATAGGATATCATAAGCTAATAAACTAAAAGTGATTATTATGCGAAGTGAAACAAAGGACTTCATATTGGAGGTGTACTTTTTGAATTCTGAATTACTTGAGGAATTGTGGGAATGAGGCTATGAATGAAAGATGTGGAAGCAGCAAAAAATCTAACATTTCTGAAAGATGGATGACACTAATTATCATGAGCAATGCCTAACTATCAGTCTCCACTTTGTCTCTCTGTATTTATTTCTCTTTTTCCCCTCCTCTTTTGAAACATTAACTCCAGACACTCATTTGCCAAATGTTAATATCTTTCAATAGTCTAAAAGGCATAGTCTTCATTATCATTTTTTAAAACTTGCTCTATCTTTTGCATATAAGAAAACATCTAGAAATGTCGGTATTGTGATTGGTGTTAACATCTTTGTCACAGACATGGACAATAGGATTGAGTTCACCCTCAGCAAATTCGCTGATGACACCAAGCTATGTGGTTGATACCGTGCAGGGCAGGGATGTCATCCAGAAGGACCTTGACAGAGTTGAGAGGTGAGCCTGTGCGGGGAATCTCATGAAATTCAAGAAGGCCAAGTGCAAGGTCCTGCACGTGGGTCAGGGCAACTCCAAACACAAATACAGGTTGAGAGTAGCCCTGAAGAGAAGCACTTGGGGGTCTTGATTGATGAGAAGCTAAATATGACCAAGCAATATGCACTTGTAGCCCAGAAANTGGATATATGTTGCTAGCCAGGGGAATGATCTGTGTAAGGAAAACTTGCCTACTGAAAGTTTATCCAGCGCCAGTATAAGGTTAGCAGTTATTCTGCAGTCTACAGTCATGATCATAATCATGACTATCAGTGTGGCTCCTTCTGTTTCAACACAGATGAATAAGAGCTATCTATACAACCATGAAGCTAGCATCACTCTGCTCCTATGGCTCATTATTATGGCTGGGTGTGCATATGATGAAACTCACTTGCAAATACTTCATTCATTAACACCAGGAGTTCCATCCTGTTCTATCCACAGGTTGTTGGCTGTATATATTTGTAATATTTTAAAGCCAAGTGCAGTGCTTTAATGAAAATGCACAAATAGGATATCATAAGCTAATAAACTAAAAGTGATTATTATGCGAAGTGAAACAAAGGACTTCATATTGGAGGTGTACTTTTTGAATTCTGAATTACTTGAGGAATTGTGGGAATGAGGCTATGAATGAAAGATGTGGAAGCAGCAAAAAATCTAACATTTCTGAAAGATGGATGACACTAATTATCATGAGCAATGCCTAACTATCAGTCTCCACTTTGTCTCTCTGTATTTATTTCTCTTTTTCCCCTCCTCTTTTGAAACATTAACTCCAGACACTCATTTGCCAAATGTTAATATCTTTCAATAGTCTAAAAGGCATAGTCTTCATTATCATTTTTTAAAACTTGCTCTATCTTTTGCATATAAGAAAACATCTAGAAATGTCGGTATTGTGATTGGTGTTAACATCTTTGTCACAGACATGGACAATAGGATTGAGTTCACCCTCAGCAAATTCGCTGATGACACCAAGCTATGTGGTTGATACCGTGCAGGGCAGGGATGTCATCCAGAAGGACCTTGACAGAGTTGAGAGGTGAGCCTGTGTGGGGAATCTCATGAAATTCAAGAAGGCCAAGTGCAAGGTCCTGCACGTGGGTCAGGGCAACTCCAAACACAAATACAGGTTGAGAGTAGCCCTGAAGAGAAGCACTTGGGGGTCTTGATTGATGAGAAGCTAAATATGACCAAGCAATATGCACTTGTAGCCCAGAAAGCCAACTGTATCTTGGGGTCATCAAAAGAAACATGATATGAAGGTCAAGGGAGGTGACTCCCCCCCTCTACTCTACTCTACTCTTGTAAGATCCCCACCTGGAGTACTGTGTCCAGCTCTGGGGCCCCCCAGTGTAAGGACATGGACCTGTTGGAGGAAGTTCAGAGAGGGGCCATGAAGAGGATTAGAGGGCTGGAGCACCTTCCCTATGACAACAGGCTGAGAAAGTTGGTGTTGTTCAGCCTGGAGAAGAGAAGGCTCCAGGAATACCTTATAGCAGCCTTCCCATACTTAAAGACAATCTGCAAGAAAACTGGTAGATGGAATTTTTACAAAGACATGTAGTGATAGGACAAAAGGTAATGGCTTCAAACTGAAAGAAGGTGGATTTAAATTAGATATAAAAACGTTCTTTGCTATGAGAGTGGTTAGGTACTGGAACACGTCGCCCAGAAAATGGTGGATATCCCATTCCTGTCAGGTTGGATGCATCTATGAGCAATCTGTTCTAGTGAAATTTGTCCCTGCCCATAGCAGTGGGGCTGGAACTGGATGATCTTTAATATTGCTTCCAATTTGAACCATTCTATAATTCTGTGAGTGTATACTTAGTTTATAACATTAATAGTAGCTTGTACTTTAGTTATTATCTGGTAATTTTTTTTTGTCTCATACATTAGAATTGTTTTAAATATTAGCTTTCATGCATTCTTTTCCTTATTTGAAAGACATATTTCCATAAACATATTCGAAATGCTGAAAAACTTTGTCTATAAATTATTAAGTCTACATTCCTGTGTTGGTTCTCTTCATGTTATCACCCTTCTTGTCATATTTATGAAAACAAGAACTATGTTGAAATTAGTCCTTCAGTAAAGAAGAGATAAAAATTAGTTGAAAAGGGAGGTTCACACAGAGTAATATGTCATGTAAATGTCTACTGGTAAGCAGGGGAAACGTCTAGCAAAAACTGTTTCAGATTCTATTGCCAGCAAAAGTGCTAACTGCTCTCAACCAGTCCTGCATTGTTTTGAGAAGGGGTGAGAAAAACATACCCTGCTAAGACAATACAGGATGATGGCAAGAATCTTTGACCAAAATAAAACTGTTTGGAGGAGGGATAACATAAAAAAAAAAAAAAACCAAAACAACAATCAAGCATCCAATAAAACAAAACCAACCAAACTTTTCTGGGAATGGAGTCAAATAGAAAAGCCAGGGAGGATAAGTGAAATAAGAGTAAAAGCACGAAGAAAGAAAGCTCCATGAGAAAGAGTAAGGACTGGGAAGAAGGCAAATAAGACCACAAGAAACTAAAAAAAAAATATTAAAAGATGGAGTAACATAGCATTAGAAGTGCATACAGAGAGGTAGTACAAGCCTGGAAGAAATGAATTGTCTTTAAACTGTTACATCGTTTTTTTCTTTTTGGTAGAGAATTGGTGGAA
Organism: Geococcyx californianus; assembly: GCA_013389885.1. Classification (NCBI taxonomy): domain Eukaryota; kingdom Metazoa; phylum Chordata; class Aves; order Cuculiformes; family Neomorphidae; genus Geococcyx; species Geococcyx californianus. Next base: position 44,264 of record VWPV01025345.1, read on the forward strand.
AACAACAGTTTCTTTAAGAAAACATATAGACTGACTGGAATAAAACTAGAGGGTTGAATTGGGAGAGGGAGAAAAAATAACTATATCCAGAAAACACTTTGCTGTTATGTAGAAGACTAGATCAGAAAGGATGAGAGGGAAAACCTGCTATGAAATAAAAGCAAATTGTTTAACAAGACAGAGTAAAAGAAGAATGAAATAAACAAATGAATGTCTTATTGTCAAAGAGGGAGAAAACTAAATTAATAGAAGAGGGTTAGGAAAATGATTAAAAAAAAATCAGAAAACATCAGAAGGAAAAAGATAAAAAATATAAAGTGAATAGGAAATATAAAAGCAATCTAAAAGATGGGAAATGAAGATAATTTATCCTCTTGTATCTCTTCATATCATCTAATCTTTCAACGATATGACAAAACCACAGACCTCTTTGCTGGCTCTGAAATGGGCAATTTAAGCCCGCTGAACATTAGAGAAGGTTAATACTCTTGTTCTGGCTGTTCCCTGACTGCAGAGATTAGCATGGCTAGGGAAGTTGTTCTGAATTAAACAGTTTCCTTGTCATCTGTAGCATGTGTTGCAGCAGAGAGCTGTGAGTAAGAAGGTAATTTTGGCAACCAGTCTCTCTGGTGGGAAGTGGAAGGGTATTTTAGCTGGAAGCAGCTTTTTATCTTCAGTGCTCACATTCTGGGAGGGAATAGATTGTTATGTTTCCTCTGAAACACTTAGCAGACTTTTATACATTAAAAAAATCTAACTGACTTCAATTTATGGATGTCTATAAACTACCTATTAGAATCAATCCTTGAATATTTTTAAACCTATTTAGATTAGGTAATAGATGCATCCCAGCTTCTTGAGTTGTCATTGATTATGTTTATTGAACTAACTTCTAAAAATAAGAAAGTAGCTTTCAAAAATTGCATTCACTTCATCAACCTATGAGGACATAATGAAAATACAGTAAATTATGGAGTGGCAAGTTATTGATTCAGGTCCTATGACTTAATTAATTCCAACAAGAAACAGGAAAACACAGAAGTCCGACACAGAATTTATTTCTTTTTTTTTCCCCCCTCTAAACTCGGCTGCAACAGAGCTTAAAGTAATTGAGAGCTGGAAATAATATGAGATATGCAGTTGTTCACTAGTTACCTCTTTCCCCACTCACCAGAGTTTCTTCCATTCTATGTATATTTCTAAGATTATGAAACGACAGTTATGATTAGAAAGGAAATGGAGCATGTCTTCTAGTTGAAAATTTTTAGTGTTTTTCTTCCTTATTTATTTTGTGAGGAATAGAGCAAAAATCAAAGGTTATAGACTGGTTATAAGGATGACTCTTGTTATTATTTTAAATTAACATACCGTTAAGTTTAACATGTCCCACAAATTATAGAGCATGTCTTTCAGAATTTCTTAAGAGTTGTAAGAATCAAACACAGTGTATTAGATCAGGCTTGGATGGAGTTTATTTTCTTCATAGATGCTTGTATGGTGCTGTGTTTTAGATTTGTGACCAAAACAATGTGAATAGTACACCNAGTGTATTAGATCAGGCTTGAATGGAGTTTATTTTCTTCATAGATGCTTGTATGGTGCTGTGTTTTAGATTTGTGACCAAAACAATGTGAATAGTACACCAGTATTTTAGCTATTGCTGAACAAGGTTTGCACAGCATCAAGGCCTTCTCTGCTTCTCGTCCTCTATGAACAGACTGACAGTAGAGAAGAGGAGGGGCTTTGAGGAGATAACCATCTTTTGCTTAGGGCAAAACCTACCTGCCCTACCTGCAGGGCACCAAGCTACCTGTTGGGGAGTGGTGTGTGAATGTCATTGCATCACTTGCTTTGTTTTGTTTTCTTTTTCTCTTCTTCCACTTCTCCTCCTATCACAAACTGCAATTCAAGTTCTGCTTGATCAAATAGACCTCTTTCTCCTATGTTTCCTTTGCAATCCCAATGCATTGGCTTCCAGGAGGACCTGTTCCATGATCTTCCCAGGTACAGAGGTGAGGCTGACAGGTTGGTAGCTCTCAGGGTCCTCCCTTCTTAAAAATGAGTGCAATGTTTCCCNAACTCGGCTGCAACAGAGCTTAAAGTAATTGAGAGCTGGAAATAATATGAGATATGCAGTTGTTCACTAGTTACCTCTTTCCCCACTCACCAGAGTTTCTTCCATTCTATGTATATTTCTAAGATTATGAAACGACAGTTATGATTAGAAAGGAAATGGAGCATGTCTTCTAGTTGAAAATTTTTAGTGTTTTTCTTCCTTATTTATTTTGTGAGGAATAGAGCAAAAATCAAAGGTTATAGACTGGTTATAAGGATGACTCTTGTTATTATTTTAAATTAACATACCGTTAAGTTTAACATGTCCCACAAATTATAGAGCATGTCTTTCAGAATTTCTTAAGAGTTGTAAGAATCAAACACAGTGTATTAGATCAGGCTTGGATGGAGTTTATTTTCTTCATAGATGCTTGTATGGTGCTGTGTTTTAGATTTGTGACCAAAACAATGTGAATAGTACACCAGTATTTTAGCTATTGTTGAACAAGGTTTGCACAGCATCAAGGCCTTCTCTGCTTCTCGTCCTCTATGAACAGACTGACAGTAGAGAAGAGGAGGGGCTTTGAGGAGATAACCATCTTTTGCCTAGGGCAAAACCTACCTGCCCTACCTGCAGGGCACCAAGCTACCTGTTGGGGAGTGGTGTGTGAATGTCATTGCATCACTTGCTTTGTTTTGTTTTCTTTTTCTCTTCTTCCACTTCTCCTCCTATCACAAACTGCAATTCAAGTTCTGCTTGATCAAATAGACCTCTTTCTCCTATGTTTCCTTTGCAATCCCAATGCATTGGCTTCCAGGAGGACCTGTTCCATGATCTTCCCAGGTACAGAGGTGAGGCTGACAGGCTGGTAGCTCTCAGGGTCCTCCCTTCTTAAAAATGAGTGCAATGTTTCCCTTTTTCTAGTGACCTGACTGACATGTCTTTTCAAATATGTTGGGAGAGTGGCTTGGCAACTACATCCATCAATTCTCTCAGGGCTCTGGGATTCATCTCATTGGGTCCCTTAGATATACATAACTTCAGGTTTCTCAGGTAGTCCTGAACCTGATCTTCTCTTATAGTGGGAGGGCCTTTGCTTCCCCAGTCCCTGTCTTTCTGTCCATTCTCTTGAGAAGTGTGGGAAGTGGGATTTCCGATGAAGACAGGGGAAAACCCAAGTTGGGTGCACAGCCTTCTCCCTGTCTGTTTTTACCAGTTTGCCAGTCAAGTTTGTCAGGGCAAAGTTTGTCTTTCTTTGACCTTCATTTTCTGGCTTACATAACTATGGAAGCCCTTATTATTGTTCTCTGCATCTCTGCCAAGCTCAGGTCTAGCTCCGTTTTCGACTCCCTGACCTTAGCAATATGAGGCAGTGTCCCTGTACTCTTCCCAGCGCCCACACATTTCCTTCTTACTAGTTTGGTCAACAGGTCTCAACTCAGCCATGCTGGTCTCTTGCCTTCCTTTCCTTATTCCTTACACCTAGGGACTGAGAGCTCCTATGCTCTAATGGAGAGCATCCTTAAAGATTTGCCGGCTCTGTTCTGCTTCCTTGTGCCTGAGGGCTGTTTTCCAGGGAGTACTATTGACTATTGAAGATTGCTTCCCAAAATTCAGGGTGCTGACGTTACCCTTCGCCTGACCCATATGCCGTAGGACTATGAACTTCACCAGTGTGTTAACACTGAAGCTCAGGCTGCCTCCAATCTTGACATTAACAATTAGTTCACTTGTGTTGGTGACCAACAGGTTCAGTATCAAATCCATTAAGGTAGGTCAGTCTATTTTCTGACATACGTTCTTGCATAGATCTGACTTGCATGTGCCTGCTCCTTGAATATAGTGAGAACAAGATCAATATAACTGGAAAAACAAGATACTGTGCAGAAGTACTCATAGCTGTCTGTCTGCAGAGAGTGTATTAGTTAATATAAAACTTATTATGATTTTTTTATTGTCTTTTAATTATTTTTTTACATGATTTGGCTAATTAGATATTGCACGGTGTTTGTCCTTCTATGTCAATGGGACAAGCCATCCACACTTTTCTTCCTTTGGTTTAAACTTCATTGCATTGTGGTGTGTTGTAGTTGTGGAGCGATACTTGCAGTTCAGACAGATAAACTATTCTATCAGAATACTATTTGGAAGAATACATTTTCTAAATGTGGACACACATGGAATTTCCATAATTTATATTCAGTTCATATAACCTCAGTTTCCTGCATACTAATTAGATAACATATTTCTCATAATTCTTGCCTTTTAATGCAACTCTATTTTTCTATGGTGCAGCCTGATTTTAGAGATGGAAATAAGGTGCTGAATTTTAGAAACTGGACATAAATCAAATAATCCAGCTTAAAAAAATAACATATAATTTCTTCATTTTGATTTATTTATTTTTTTTTATACATCTGTAATTGAACTATGACACCATAACAAATACTCTGAATATTCCATGTGATGGTGAAAAAGTTCTCTATGCCTTTATTCCACTTTCCTCACACCTTATTCTTACTTTAAGCAGAGAAGGAACCTGTTGTTCATGAAAAGGTATAGTTACTCTCCTTTAGTTGTTCAGTCATGGGGTTGTTTTTTTCCATTTGTTTCTTGTGTTCTTCAAGCTGTCAGACAGTAGCGTTATTTGCTCTGCCATTCTGTTGATTATCTGTCTATGTTGATTCAACTTTCAAGGTAGTGATTTGTTCTTCCCTATCTAAGTTACCTCCTGTACCTCTGCAGTTGTAACACTCATCTCCCCTAATTTCTTTTCTGTTTTAATTTCCAACATGATGAAAGATGAGTGAAGAATAGTGATAGAATTAATGTTCACTTTTGTGACAATTCATTTGGCTGCATAGCTGGGAAGGAACTTATCTCGAATATTCTTCATTCCTGTGAAAAGTGGTTTTATATATTATACCACAGATACACATCCTAGTAGCCCAGCACCTTTATCCTCTCAACTCATCTAGCACTTTGTAGACTTCATTCAATGTAAGCATAAGTAATGCTAAGACTTTTTATGGGCTTTTGAAGAATTTTGTGGCATTGCCAGAGAGAGTAAGGCAACAAGTAATAAAGCAGCTAATAAAGAGGTGCATTTTCTATAGCTAACAAAGTATGTTTTGGGAGTTCCCTACATAAAGCAAACCAGAATCATCTATGTAAATGATTCCTGTGGGGATGATCATATATGAATTACATAATTCTCTGTCAATGTGAGCAGCAGGTCTGATGCATTCAAAGCTGATGCATAATGGAGTGTAAGTATTGGCTGATGTATAATTGACTACAAATTGATGATTTAGAACTGAATTATTTCTGGAAATTATTCCAGATTTTTTTTGGTTCATGCATCCTAACACTATGTTTTGATTATGGTAAAATATCCCACTTAAAAGTGATAAGATTGCAAGAAGTAGACTCAATTCAAGGCATCTTGAGGGTGGGTGGGTGGGTTTTTTACCATTATAGAAAATGGATTTTAAGTGAATGGACTTAAGCCCTGACTTTTATCCCCATTATCATACATAAAAATGACAATAGTGGTATAACTTTAGGAAAATATTGTTCTATGGGATGCATCACTGAGACATTTGAAAATTTCAACAGCAATACAGGAAGGAGCACTTTACACAAAGTAAGATTTTAATCCAAACAGAAATGTTCATTGACAAGGACAGCACAGCTCCAATGTCTTCAAAGTTTTCTCCTTACAAAGTTAAAGTTATGGGTTAGGTTGCCTTTCTGAATGGGAAGTCATGCGAGATACTTATTCCAGGACTGAAATACTTTTCAAAAGTGAGTAGTACAGTTAGCAGATCTGTCCGTAGGAAATGAAAGGAAATGAAAGCAGAAGCAGTTACATGAAAGTACTAGTAACCAGCTCTCTTTCATCCTTGTGAATCAGTTTACACATGCTTATTCAGAAACTACAGTGCTCATATCCCTCACTTATTCCTGGTGCCAGGAATCTGATTGTGATTTCTCCAGACAAATCATAGGGATATTAGGTACTTCTTGAAAGTTATTACGACTCTGTCTAGACGAGTACTTACCCATGAAGTAATAAGCTGCCACTTTAAAGTCAAAGAGATTCCTTATCTGTTTAAGGTTAAGCAGGTGGTGAGGTGCCTGTGACATCTAGAGCATTATAGTTTCTTGTACTGAGCACTCAAGTTCCCTTTTCAGATAGAGAGAGCTTTGCAGAATATCCTTTAACACATACAAGTTAAGAAGAAGGATGGAATCAATATGTGATTATATACATTTCTCCATTTCCATAAATAAACTATTTTAAGCAAACAGAAATAGCTTTTAAGATTTCCATTGGCTTTCTGTTTGGAGTTTAGTCTTATTATCTTATTAACTCACTACAGAAAAAACCATGCAATTAAAAATGTGATGTAGCTGGAGGGCCAATAGTGATTTTCTTTGTCTTTATCCTATTAATTCAGAAATATATGAAAGTGCATTAGTTTATGCTTTGCTCAGCAAATTGTTCTGTTTTGAATGTGTTTTGCTGTGAATATGAGAGTGAAACAAGAAAAAGTAGATTTAATCTTATTAGCTGTTCATATATAGTTGTCTGTGTTTCCTGTCAAGTCAATGGAAAGACATAAACACATTCACATGACTGTTTTTCTCATTCATTCTAAAACAGAGGACTAAAATGATAATCTTAACTATGATCTAACACCACTCTCCTTTTATTTCCATTAACTGTATAGTAGATGGCTGAAGTAAGCTGAGAAAAATCTAATTCGAAATGTCATTATTAGTTTTATGTCTAAATTTCTTAATATAAAATACAATATGTATAATCTTAAAACCGATCCAAATATTTAAATAGCTAGTCTTAAAGCTAACTTAACTTCTTCCAAGAACATTGTATACCTGAATATGGACCACTGATGTCTGCTAGTATATTCTGTATTATGCTAACATGGGATTGGTTGCTCTGGCATGATACACAGGCTTAATTATTTTTTTACGTTTTGTCTCTCATCCTTCTCCATGAACAAAACATTTTAATAAAGCTTATATTTTTTGTATTGGAACATTTATAAAATACATTTTAAATTTTACCTAAAAAAATTTGACTCATCTATTAGATTAGATTCACTTGTCTGTCAAGGAATCCTTCATTACCATTCTATAAGGCTTTGTAAAATGTTCTACGTATAATTATTTATAATTTTTATAGAGCAAAAAAAATGCTGCTTCTGTGTTCACGTAAATATTTACCACATTTATGTTTTTGGTGTATTGGGTTTGTGTCTTGTTTTTATAGTAAAATATTTATATATATATCTGCATAATAACTGAACTTGAAGACTGCTTGGTTTGGATCAGAGAGAATAATTTAGGTTGGAAAAGGTTTTCAGGTCCAACCCTTAATGTAGTAATCCCAAGACCAACACTAAAATATGTCCCTAAGTACCTTATTTAGATGCATTTTAAATAACTCAAGGTTTGGGGTTTCAACTACTTCCCTCGGCAGCCTGTTTCAATGCTTGACAAACCTTTCTGTGAATAAATTTTTCCTAGGTATGCAATCTAAACTTCCTGTGGCATAATTTGAGGTCATTTCCTTTTGGCCTATAGCTTGTTACTTGGGAGACGAGACTGACAGCCACCTGGGTACAATCTCCTTTCAGTTAGCTATAGACAGCGATAAGGTCTCCCTTAAGCCTCCTTTCCTCCAGGTTAAACAGATCCACTTCTCTCAACTGCCCTTCATGAGACTTGTGCTCTAGACGCTTCACCAGCTTTGTCGACCTTCTTTCCATACGCCTTAGCATCTCAGTCTCTTTTTCATAGCGAGAGGCTTAAAACTGAACACGGTATTTGAGGTTAAGCTTCACTAGTGCTGAGTACAGGGGCACAACCCCTTTACTAGTCCTGCTGGCCACACTATTTCTGATACAAGCCAGGATGCTATTGGCTTTCTTGGCCACTTGGGCAAACTGTTGGCTCACGTTTAGCTCGTTATTGACCAACTCCCCTAAGTCCTTACTACCAAACAGATTTCCAGTCACTCTTCACCAAGCCTGTAGCCTTGCATGGTGTTGTGATTGAAGTGTAAGACTCAGCACTTAGCCTTGTTAAATCTCATACAATGGGCCTCAGCTTACCGATCTAGCCTTTCCAGACCCCTCTGCAGGGGTTTTCTTCCCTCAAGCAGATTGACAGTCCTGTCCAGCTTGGTATAATCTGCAAACGTACTGAGGGAGCATTCAATCCCCTCATCCACATCATTGATAAAGATATTAAACAGAACTGGCCCCAACACTGAGCCCTAGGGACAGCACTTGTGACAGGTCACCAATTGGATTTAACACCATTCACCACCACACTTCAGGCGTGGCCATGCAGCCAGCTTTTTACTGAACAAAGACTGTATCTGTCCAAGTCATGAGCAGTTAGTTTCTCTGGGAAAATGCTAAGAGAAACGGTGTCAAAGACTTTACTAAAATCCAGGTAGATAACATAAACAGCCTTTCCCTCATCCACTAAGAGACTCATCTTGTTATAGAGATAGATCAGGTTAGTCAAGCAGGATCTGCCTTTCCTAAATCCATGCTGACTGGACCTGATTCCCTGGCTGACGTGTACATGCTGTGTGATAGTGCTTAACAGGCCTGTAGTTCCCTGGATCCTTCTGGCCCTTCTTGTACGTAAAAATTAATAAATATTAATGGAATTTTTTAATTAAAACTTGAAAAGACCATCTTTTCTGCTGAATTCATGTGAGTTTGAAATTATACCATGTAAGATTTAATTGTTTGTTCTATTTTCTTAACTTATCTTTCAACACTTAAAAATAACTGAATATATTCAACATTAAACTGGAATAATTCAATCTTGAGCCTAAATCTTATAAGAAACTTATGGCAATCTTGTTTAGTTAAAAACTTCGAATGAGCATCTTAATGGAAGTGCTCTTTCAATCTAAACTGTTGAAAAAAAAATTAAATTCTGTAGCTATTTAAATCAAAAAAACTGTTTAAGGAATGAAAAACATCCGGCTCTAAAACCTTTACACAAAGGAACAGTAAAAGTAGTGGCTGAAATACAATATTGCAGAATATCCCAGTAATGAATGTAAATCTCAGCTTCTCTCTCAGTCACACATAAACACACACACAATCCCCAGCATAAGTTACTACACTTATACTCTGAAGAACTGGAAGCCTCTCCAGAGCTATTGATCTCCAGACTTTCTGAAATTAAACTGCCAGGTATCACTGTATTCTTGATATGTTATTGATTTTCTTTGGAATGTTTGCAGAAAAAAAATGTGACAGAGCTGTAGGACAAATGGAAGGTCTCGGTTTTATTTAGTAGACAACTTGATTATGCAGCAGCTGACCACAACTTTTTTACTTCTTTCCTCATCTTTCCTTTCAGAATAGCTGCTAAAAATGTTTGTATTTTTAGGGGGTTAAAGTGTCCTCTTGAATCATCAAATCTGTATTGATCTGATTCACAGGGGTTCTGAGCTCCTCAGGTGGCAGAACGTTCACCTGCCTCTTTAAGGCACTTCTGATTTGATTTACATCCTTCAGAGACAGGAGAGAAAAAATAAAAAAAGGAACATCCAACTTATCATAGATCCACCTCTTGTTTATAGGCATTGTTCAATTCAGAGTCACGTTATTGAATTGTCTCACACATCGTGTTTCTCACGGTCACCTTTATAAAAACATAATGTTTTTTCACAATCTGTTTACTGATGCAGTATCACAGATTCAAAATGGGTTACGTATTGCTGTTAGTGGCAGAGGAATGATTCTTTCAGAAATCTTACTTGTTTCAGCCAAGGCACTTACAGTTTTAGAATTTTTACTTTATCAAATCTCTTCTGAAGGCTTCAGTTTCTGACAGCTCCTCATCTTCATTACTGTGGATGAAAAGAGTCCAGTCAGACTTTTACTCCCATGTTCTCTACTGAGCCACGCTATGTGAGTGTGAACACAAAAATTTTGGTATTTGCTAGTGTTTAAAGGATTCAGTTAACTTGAAATGTAGGAATCTTGCTGTGAACTGCTTACAAAGTCTATTTTCTAGTTATTTAAGATAGAATCAGTAAATAATAGCAATGGAAATTAATAATAGTATGGAATGAGAAGAGGAAATAGGGTGTTCTAAGAGCTCTGTAGATTAAACCTTTTTTTTAAGTTACTCCAGAGAGTTTACTATTTTCTTTATCATCTATTAATAATTTTGAACCAAATAGCTGCTTTCAATTTTTATGTCATTTTCTTGTGTACAATTATGTTCACCATCGTAGTTGATATCTATGCTTCTGTACTGGTTCTGGCTGAAGCAGAGTAAATTTTCTTTATAGTAGCTTGTATGACGTGATGTTTTGGATTTTTTATGACAACAGAGTTGATAACATGCTGATGTTTTAGCTATTGCTGAGTAGTGTTTGCAGAATGTCAAGGCCTTTTCTGCTTCTCACATTGCTCTGCCAGCAGGTAGGCTGGGAATGCATGAGCATCTGAGACAGGACACAGCCAGGACACCTGTTCCAAACTGATCAAAGAGTTATTCCATACCATAAGACACTGTGCCCTGTGATAAGATCTACTGGAAAGAAGGGAGATGGAGGGAATGTTTGGAGTTGTGAAGTCCATCTTCCCAAGTAAAGTGGTTGTTATGCATGATGGAGCCCTGCTTTCCTGGGGATGGTTGAACACCTGCTTACCAATGAGAGGCAATGAATTAATTCCTTGTTTTGCTTTGCTAATGTGTGAAATTTTTTATCTATTGAACTGTCTTTATCTCAGCTCATGGATCTTCACATTATTTCTGATTCTTTCCATTCCAAAGGGAGCAGTGAGTGAATATCTCTGAAGCTGAGCAACTTGACAGGGTTAAACTGCTGCAGCTTGTTAGACTATTAATATATGTTTATAATATTGTATATGTTTATAATGTTATGTCCTTTATTATTTGCTCTGTGAATTTCTTCTTGTTTTCCCAGGTTAAGTTTTAGCAGCCATAGCTATTTTCCTTATTAAAAGTATGTCTCTTTTATTGACTCGTTATCCTGCTTAGATTTATCCAAGGTTACATCCTGTTTATCTTCATCCTTTTAAAACTTTGGTGTCAACAAGAAGAACGATTCCACCAATGAGTAATATAATTTATGCTATGGTAGGTTATATGTCACTGGAATAAATCACCTTCTAGAAATACCTTTCTGTCCATTAGTTACCAGGAGAGCTCAGAATGACAAAGTTCTCAACTTTACATAAACTTATTGTTGGTAAGACAAGACAGGTAAGATAGTGGCCACTGACAGATGCTGGTTTTATCTTCTGCTAAACAACCTCTTTTTATTTTTTTAGAAATTCCTCTCTAAAGTTGGGTTTATGATTTTGTTTGCAATGTGTCACAGACAGATACTGACTGTAATTATACCACTAATGCTGTCCAAATTACTAAGTACTCTTTTTTAATGTAGTACAATATAACTCACCTGTTGTCAGCTAAGGATTAAGAAAGAATAAGGAAAGCAAGTCTGTTCAAACATGTTCCAGCTGTCTGCAGCTCTCTATACCATTAATCACTTATGGGTCTCTCCTTACTATATAGAAACTATTGGCTGGAATTAAATGGTTAAGGCATCACCTATTTCTTTCCTTGAAGAACAGCTGGCTGAACTTGAATCCAGACAAACACAAGGCATACGATTTAATAATACCTTCATCTGTTCTTTTCCTTGAGTATAAAATCTCTTAGCAGCTCGAAAGTCTGCGTATGGTGTTGCAGTATAGAGCATATTAAAAAAGTATCACTAGGAAAAGATTGTTTCAACTTCTTTGAGCATACTGTAAATATCCTAGGCTCATACTCCATAAACTCAAATTTCTAGCACCTGGAGACCGAATGAATTTGTAAGTGTCAACATTTTCGTCATTCACCCGTGCTGTGTATGCATCTTATTTCAATATCGATTTTATAAAAACTGTGGCCCCAAACAATATGATAACATAAAAATTAATTACAATAGCGTGATAGAATCACAGAATGGTTTGAGTTGGAAGGGACCTTCAAGATCATCCAGTTCCAGAACCATTGCCATGGGAAGGGACACCGTCCACTAGGTCAGTTTTCCCAAAGCTTCATCCAGCTTGGCCTTGAACACCTACTGGGATGCAACATCCACTGCCTCTCTGGGCAACCTGTTCCAGTGCCTCACCACACTCTCAGTAAGGATTTTTTTATTAAGATCTAACCTAAATCTCCCCTCTTCTATCTTACCCTTCATCCTATCACTTCACTCCCTCATAAAGAACTTCTTCCCATCTTTTGTATAGGGCCCCTTTCAGAACTGGAAGGCTGCTTTAAGGTTTCCCTGGAGCCTTCTCCAGGCCAAACAAGCCCAGCTCTCTCAGCCTGTCCTTATATGGGAGGTGCTCCAGTCCTCTGATCACCTTCATGGCCCTCCTCTGGACTCTATGATTCCATTCTGAGTAGTGTCCAAGAGAACTCTTACCTATGAAATATCTTATGATGCCATTATGATTTCACAGAAAGACTACCATCAACTGTAGTTATTTGGTGCATGTATAAGAAAATACACATTTAATATACTAAAAATTAGTACAAACCTAAGGATAGAAAAAATTCAAAGCTTTTATTACAACTCAGATATTCTAGCATATATATGGATAGCAATATATTTTGAAAGAGGGAACTTTATATTTTTCTTTTTGCAGGTATCTTTTTTTAATGACATTTTATTGTCATAAGTAATGGCTAGTGCTTCAAAATTTTTCCTTGAATTATGACCATTTAAACAATTTTGTTACAACTTGGAAGATTCTGTTTACATTCTTTGGTTTTAAAAGAAATCTGAAATAAATTAGAGCTGAATAAATTACTAGAAAATCTGCATGGTTAATAGTTAAAATTCTTTCTACAAAAGGATGTATCATTTGAGAATAGATAACACCTGTACCTCTTTTATTAGCATTCATTAGGTACAGAAATGCCTTTACTTTCAAAACCAATTTTGAGATTTGCAAGATGTGCAATTTCTTATTGGTTGTTAGATAAGTTATTTCTTGTTGATACAAACATGGAGCACTGTGCTTTCAAACTGAAAGACTGTACATAACAGTGGAATGCAGCAGAGTCCTCAGATTCAGGCATCAGAGGTGGCAAAAAAAATCTACATCTATGGTAAAAACTTGGATATATCAGTTTCTGGAAGTGGTGAAATTGTATTGTTTCCAGTATTCACTATCTTTCAGTATGTGACAAAGGTTTATGCTTTCTGGGGGCTTACAGTGACAGAAATAGCTAATGGAAAGTTTTCTAAATGGGAAGGAATTGCCTTAAGTTTGTGTAAACCGGTCTTGCATTTTCCATACAAAAAAAGAGCCATTAAATCTTGAATTTCTCCTCCCACAGATCTTCAGGTAAAGGCCAAGGAAATCTTAAAGGGAGAGCAGAGTTGTGGTGAACGAAAGATTTTAAGCTCCCCAAAGACAGGCTTAATTTTTGTCTTGGTAACCACCACAGCACACATGTGAATAATTATGAAAATCACAGCACACCAAAAGCATGGAAAAGTTTGAATAAGCATGTTATGATTCTAGAAAAGAATTTGAAGTAGCGCATGTAGTTGTAATGTCTTTTTTTTTCTTCCATGCTGAAAGTCTTTGTTTTTATTAGTTTTTCTTGTGTAAAGAGAGGCAATTCATTTTATTATTTTATTTGCCTCTTGCTCTCTTGTTAGAATCTTATATCTTGGAGCCTTTCCATTTTATTGATTAATTTTTATTATTTTAACGTGACTTATCAATGTTTTACTAGCACAAAGTTTTCTTATTTTAAACAGTGATTTCTGAAGACAAACCGAGAATACTAAGTAGTTATCTAGTGAAATCACCTAGCATATTTTGCTATCTCTAAAGAACAGATGTGAAGTTTCTGAACGTACTTATAAATTTGAATTCCAATTTAGATTTAAAGAGCGAGATTTTCCACTTATTTATATGTTCTGTATATTGATATAATGCCTTTCTGCCTTTCTCAAAAATCAAACGTAATAGATTTTTTATCTTGGGTTACTTTCTCTCTTGCTTCCTTCTCCACACTACACAATTTTATGAATTAATGTCAGATAAACTACTTTCACACTTAAATTTAGACATGTCTAAGTATGTTGCAGAACCAGAACTAGTATTAGAATTTTAGAGGTCATTAAAATTATTTAATCATATAAATCAAATTAAATCAAGTAATCTTTGCATGTTTTAATTACTTTCTGTAGTGGATGTCACTGATAATATTTTTATAACATTAGAAATGTAGACAACATTAAGAGTATACAATTTCACGTTTTAAGCTATAGCTCTAAATAACTGTTCTACGTCAAGGCTGCAGTTATTTATGTAATAAAAAGATGTCTTATGATCCAGCTGAGTTAGTCTTGAAATCAGTTAAGTGCAGTTGTCATTTAACTGTGTTATGCTTGGCTTTGGTATGTACAGTTAATTTGCCACAGCTAAAACACATGCTTTTCCAGTCCCTTCAGTTCCTGGACATGCTATACAAGATATCAGCCAGTCAACCTCTGTCCCTAACTGATACTCACTTGCTACAGGGTAATGAATCCTTATCACAGATTTTTTTAAAAGCCAGGTTTTGTAGTCATATAAGGAAAAAAAAGTCATTGAAGTGTTGGGTTATTTCTTTCTTTCTTTAACCATTAGGGAAAAAAGAACATTCACTGTTTCAGAAGTTCAGATACATTTAACTAATTTCTACATGATTGTATCAAAGGCATTCCCTTCTCTGATTAGTCAAGTCTTCAAAGAAAAACACTCGCTCTCTCTATATATAAAAGCTGTCTTTCAACCGTCATTGAGTTGCTTATGCTACTAGAAGTTGGAAGTATAATATGAGGGCAAAACCTACACGTGCAAACATGGAAGCATCAAAGTAATGGGATTTCATTGTCCTTTAGTATTTGGATGATAAAAATGCAAGACATCACCCAACATCCTGATAGCATACTTTCTCGTTTCATTATTTTGATTTCTGATGCTTGAACTGGTTCTAAAAGAACAGAATAATTCCTTCTGACACGTGGTGCTTGGTATAGATTACTAATTCAATGGTTTCAGAAAGACTGAAACGTTTCTTTCAAAAACAAGATCAAAAAGGTGGATAAGTGCAATGAAGAGGGACAGTCCGTGAGAAGAGAGTACACTAATCTTTATTTTGCTGGCCAAGGTGTTGATAAAATCAACAACATTTTGAAGAAGTTTTGTTTAAAGTGTATGCAATGAAGGTACATTCTGCCTAGATAAAGGAATGTGGCTACTGATTATGACTCTTAGAAGAGGCCAAATACTAAAAAAAAAATATAATATTTAAAGTGAAATCTGAAATTTAAAACAAACCCATTTGCCTTGTAAATAGTCTCTCTCCCCTCTAATAATCAGATTTAATCATGTAACAAATAAAAAATAGAAAACTGTAAAAGAGTATTGGTTTGCAAGTAAAGAACTTGAAATTTTGGAGGTCTTGTAACCAGCAGAACTGCTTTTACTGTAGTGGAACTATAATAATATATCAAATAAAAAATAGAGGAGTGCACTGTTTGTGATATAAAAAAGAAGATGATGACAAGGTTGCTATGATTACAAAACAAAACAGTGGATAAATAGACTTATTGACACTGAAGATTTATTGAGAGAGATTTATACAGAGATAGGGAAAGTATGCTATCATGTTAAAGTGCACAAGGCCTTATGTAATGACGCTGCCTCTAAAATAATATTAAATTCAATTTAGGTAAGTATTCAGATTAACTGAATTGATATAATGGGTCAACAGTGACTAGAATTAATTTATTTGGATTATGCAATTGTTCTGCTAGTTGTTTTATACATGTGTGGTTTCAATACTATTGATTTTGTAAATATTTGGTAAGAATATCAGGGCAGCTCATTGATACAGAATACAGAAGAGAATATTTTCCACTGCTGTAGTGGGAAAAAACCCAACCCATTCTTCTCCTCCCCCTCCCCCCAAATCCCCCACAACTGCTATTGCTAATAATTTGTTTTATTTTTTTATGAAAAGTGATCAAAGCCTTTAATTATAAGACTGCAAACTCCCTTTACCTATATTTATTATCAAATGAACCATACCATGTATAATATAATTGGAAAAATAGTGTTATAGGAATGCATAATCTTCTGTAGAAACCGTAGTCAAACTTTTGTTTTAATTAGGTTTATATTTATTCTTTTCTGTATGCACAGAAAATAAGGCTTTCTGCTGTGGAAGGCTAGCACAAGCATATAATTAACGAGCACCAAAGTGGAGAAAGCATTAAAGATGAAGCTTGTTGATGAGAGAAAACATTTGTTGCAGGTTAATAATATTCTGTTAATTGGGTTATTGACAGTATTGCAAAGATATGAGCATGGCAATTTCCAAGAAAATGAATACTTCTTTGTTTCTATTCCTAAAAAGTAGTATGTCATGACATAACAAAAAAAAAAAAAAAAAAAGCAGGTGATATACCACCTCGGTGATTTAGTTGTAGCACCATTCTTACGAATCACAGTTAAGTAATTAATCTTTTACCTAGGAGACAGTATTAGTGATATTAATAAAATACAGGAATAATAACTTTTTCACAGGGAAAAGAAAGTAACAGATTTAGGGGAGACTAATACTTCAGCAAAAATATAAAGATATAGAATTTTACTATTACTGTGTCAAATGTCTCATTAATGAATATTGCTACTTTACAACAGAAGCACAGATGCAGGAACTGAACGTGGATGAAGATATACTAAAATTTCAATTGTTGAAACAACAAAATTTGTAGAAACTTTGCTACTTTGCTACTTTGTATGCAGCATGTAACGCATCCTAATCGATTTGTCATGGATTTGGAGACAAATTCTGCAGATAGAAATGCATCTGTTTTCCCAATGATACACATTATTCTGATTAAATATTTGAAATTAAGATGGAGTGATTTCATGTGTTAGTTTTGATTATGCTGGTGGTTCAATGAAAAAAAATTGGCAATCTTTCATAAGCATTTCAAAAATCTGAAGTGGCATGACTTTGTGATTAAAATTGTTAAATTAGCATTTCCTGAAATAATACAAATTAACCAAAGAAAAGAATTACTCTAAGAATTATATGGAAGTTTTATACTAAAAAAAGTAGAGTTTCATGCTTTGTTTTGGGGTGGTTTTTGCATTTCTCTATCAATAGAAGTGCAAAGTAGATAATTCTGCCTCTATAAGTGAGGTAAATTTGCAAAGTGTCTTGATTCTTAAAATGTGGGTTTGTAGTCTTTACAACTTCTCTATCTGATAGTTTTAGTTTAAGCAATATTTACTTAGTGTCTATGATAGGTTCTATTAAAAAAAAACCCAAAATAAAGGAAACTCAAATTCTTCTACTTTCATAATCATAGAGTCATAGAATAGTTCCAAATCTCTTGCAGTGAGCAGGGAGACCTTCAAGTAGATCACAGTATCACAGTACTGTAAGGTTGGAAGAGACCTTTGAGATCATCGAGTCCAACCTATGGCCCAACACCTACACCTACTACCTTCACCTACTCCTACTTGTCAGCTACACCGTGTCACTAAGTGCCTCATCCAAATTCTCTTTGAACACCTCCAGGGATGGTGACTCAGATTGCTCAGAACCCCATCCAACCTGACCTTGAATATTCCCAGGAATGGGGCATCTACCAGCTCTCCAGGCAACCTGTTCCAGTGTTTCAGCACCCTCAGCATAAGAAATTTCCTCCTTATTTCTAGTTTACATCTACCATCTTTTAGTTCAAAACCAGTACCCCTTGTACTTTCACAACAGGTCCTGCTAAAAAGTCTATTTTCATCTGTCTTATAAGCCCACTTTAAGTATTGAAAGTCCCCCCTGGAGCCTTTTTTTCTCTAGGCTGAACAACCCCAACTCTCTCAGTCTTTCCTCAGAGGAGAAATGTCCCAGTTTTCTGATCATTTTTGCTGCGTTATTCTGGACTTGCTCCAACAGGTCCATGTACCCGTTGTACTGAGGATTCCAGAACTGGTCAGGGTACTCCAGGTGGGGCCTCATCAGAGCAGAGCAGAGAGGCAGAATCACCTCCTTTGAAATGCTGGCCACACAGAGTTAGAAAAAGTTCTGTTATTATGTCTATTAGAAAAATAATACCAAAGAAAAGATTACTAACCTTTCCATTGAGCAGTTCTAGAACCCCCAAAGTTGAATTTAAGAATCTGACATTTTCTAATTATTATATTTACCTTGGGAACATGTTTTACTGCCCTTATCAAAATCCACAAAATATTGGCCAAATGAGAAGGTGCTGAAAAATGAGTTTGCTGCTGTTTTACTAGAGGTTTCTTAGACTTTGGCTCAAAAAGCCTCAAAGGCTGTAATGAGATGAGATGCATTTCTCTGGCTTTTCCCGGATTCTTTAAGATATATAGCATGCAAAAAAGAGAGGAGGAGACTATATTACATGCACTCTGTATTATCTGCAGAGTCTAAGAATCATAAGGTGTTATTTTGAATAATTTTCTTATTAAATACTTGGGTGATATTAATGCACGTTTGCAGTACTCTGTCATATCTGAAAATGTATTCTGGTGAAGTGGTTCGGCTAGAGCAGATGAGTTTTGAAAATTCACATTTTGTCAAATTTCAGAATTTCTCTTTGCTTTCTGTATAAGTGATACTCTTCAAGTTTTGAAGGAGATTTGAAAAAAACCCAGAAAAAACCAAACCCAATTTACCAATCTGTTAGATTACTTGTTTAATATTTCAACTTGCATCAGAAGTAGAGTGCTGTTAAGATTCCATGGTATATTCTGACTGGTTGAGTATAATCTGGGACTAGTATTCAGCTTTCCTAGTTATGAGCTTTTCTGAGACAGGAAGCATGGAGGAAGCTATGAATGTAAGAGCAAGATATATCTCACTTAACATTCACCACTTAAAAGTTAAGAATCTTCTCTGCTGTTACTTTAGTTGATAATAATATAATGATAATAATCATATTCCCAACCAAAATTCTTTCACACAAAGGCAATAATTCACTCTATTCTAAAATTTCATGAATCGTTACTTGGATGTGATCTGAACATTTTCCTCTCTATTGCCAGGAGAATCAGTATAAATTATATTAGAATGAGGAAAAATATTAGTTAGGAGAATCATATCTAACATTATTCGTGCTAAATGCTTCTTTCAATGCTTCAGTGCTTTGAAAAATATTGTGTTGGTTTTGGCTGAGATGGAGTTAATTTTCTTCACGTGGGTCCATTTTTTTGGATTTGTGCTGGAACCAATGAGGATGTTTTTATTATTGCTGAGTAGTTCTTACACAGATTCAGGGCATTTTCTTCTCCTCACACCACTCCATCAATGAATAGCCTGGGGGTCCATAAGAACTGGAAGGAGACACAGCCAGGACAGCTGGCCCCTGTGCACCAAAAGGAAATTTCATATCATATGACATCATTCATAGCATATAAAGCTGGGAGAAGAAGAAGGAAGGGAGGTGGTCAGAATTTTGGAGTGACAGCATTTGTTTTCCCAAGTAGCCATGACATGTGATGTGTCCTGCCTTTCTGGGGATGGCTGAATGCCTGCCTGCCTACGTGAAGTAGTAAATTAATTCCTTGTTTTGCTTTGTTTGCATGTGTACCTTTTCCTCTGCTAATTGAATTGTCTTTATCCCAACCCATGAGTTCACTCACTTATACTCTTCTGATTTCCTCCCCCATCCCATTGGAGGAGGGGGAGTGAATGAGCGGTTAACTGGTGTTCTACTGCCAGCTGGGGTTAAACCGTGACAGGGGCTATTTTGCTGTTTAGAATAGGTGATATCTGTATCTGGGAATGTTTTTATATAAATAATTATGTTTATGTGTTATACCTATTCAACACGATGATTGGAGTCTGGAGATTAAGACAAACCTTCAACAATCTCAGGAGTAAAAATCTCTTGGTTTAGCAGAAGGCTAGTCAGTCAGCTGGATCATTTTACAGCTTGTCAGTAGTCACATTTTAAATGAGAATTCTATCTACCTACATATAACGTGTAAAGAAATATTATTTAGCTTATTATTAGTAGGTGTTTAATTGAAAAATATCTAAATTGAGATCAAACATTATCCAAAAAGGAAGTAATCTTTGCATTTTTGGTTCTTATAATAAAAAGTTGCCATAAAAAAAAAATTTATTAATTTATCTCTTTTGAATTATATTTATTGTACCTATTGTCTTATTGTCCATTAATTTCCTTTTTTAAACATCAATGCTTTTTAATTCTGCTGCTTGTTACTACATAGAGACTACTACCAATGTTGAAAATAGCAACTAATGCATCATCAAATTGTCAGTGATGAAATAGTAACATAATTCAGGTCAATATTTCTGCTGTAAAATTTTTTTTTCTGAATGTCATCAGGTTCTGAACTAAGAAGGATCTTTAAGTGAATTGAAGATACAATGGAAGAATGGATATTTCTACTTTGAGAGCTGCAGCATTCAACTTTCACATCTTTCAAATTAGTATTAGAAGCCAGAAGAAGGTACCAGTTAGAAATAAATGATACACTACTGTAGAATGTTTTTAATGCACTTAAATTATTCTGTATTTTTTAAAAAAATTTTCCCTGAATTCTTTCACCTTATTCAGGTCTGGAGATTTGTCTTTGTAAATTACTCATATATGTATATTACAAGGCTGTAGGAAGGATAAAATTTCAAATGTTTTACAGTAGTAGCAGAAGTACAAATGTCAATTATGCTGCATATATTACACAGAAAACTCTTGGAGTGTGTTAATGAGAAAGAGACAGAGGCCACTGCTCTAGATGGTAATTTAGGATGACACATTTTGGCAAGAACTGCATGACCACATGCTTCAAACACTGCATTAGGTATAGCTAGGTGTTTCTGCAATAGAAGTTGTTTTATGGTTGTGATATCGTTTCCACTGGGAGATAGAATCTAGTTACATTCCTTTAATCTTAACTATGGTTACGTGAAAAAAAATAAAAAAAAAGAAGCGTGGCAGATATTTGTTTCCTAAAAGAAATACATTTTCTTTCTTTCTTTTTTTCCTTTTAATTTTTGATCATTATGTTAAATATTCCCAATGGATTCGGTCAAATTATTCAATTTGTAACACATTTGAGTTGTCTTGTGAAAGATAAAATAATTTAAATCACATTTAGAACTATCCTTTTTTTCATTGTACACATAAATTTTAAAATGATTTAATTTTATTTTGAAAAGAAAGGGATAATGGCCACTTTTGATCAGCTGTCATAATTAAAACCTTGTAATTCTGAGGGGGTGTTGGGGGTGAGTGAGAATTTAACTATCTGCCGGCCTGGAGCTCTGACAATAATAATAAAAACCCCTTAAATAAAGTCCTGATAAGTTTATTGTTTGTATCTGGTGATAATGTCATGCTGTAGTACTGCAAATAGAAAATGTCAATCACCTTCTGAAAACATTCACAGTATAAAAATTCAATCGTTATGTTTCATGAAGGCATTCTATAGAAGGACTCTTATAGTCTGCTTCCTAACTAATTCCTATTTTATCTAACTTTGATTAAGTAATTAACTGGAAGTCAATGCATGTGATTTTAAGTAGGTGATGCATGCCTCAGTGTCTGGGCACTGACAGCTCGTAGAACTTTCTGAATATTTAAAGAAAAAGAAAAAAAGTTAAAAAGGTGTGAATTTGACAGTACAGTTGTTAAATATGAATTTTAATTAAGCTTTGTATTATTATATTTCTTAAAAATGTCAGAAATTATATTCTTGTCTTCTTTATAATACACGATTTTATTACTGACTATCTATCCAAAGTTAGCCAAGACTTTTTCTTTTCAGTTCTTTCTGTGAATCAGAATATCCTCAGACAGTTAAACAGCAATACAAAGCAAAGAAACCCACAAAAACATTAATTTCCTAGAGCAGGTCTGTGCATTTTTTAGGATTTATGCTACCAGACAGCCTGTGATGAAGACTGCTTCAGAGACAAAAGAGTTTCAGCTGACGGTTCGGTAGCAGGGAACCCACACGGGGTAGGAGCTGTGGAGGTGTTCAGGGATGCGGCTTCACAGTCTGATGGTGTGACAGCCCATTGACCACAGCTGGGTTGAATTGAACATGGAGATGGACTGCAGCCAGCTGGTGATGGGAAAGTCTGGCTCTCAGACAGACTGGTCAAAGGGAAGCCTCAAGTCCAGGGAACTACACATTTGAGGTTTTAATTATATTTTACTGGATATCTGGGGGAACCAGCTTGGGGGTTTGATTCTGTGCTTCTGCCTTTCAATCCTAAGTGACATAATCGTGTCTCCATTGGTCTTGTTAAACTGAAGATTTTTTCTCTGGCTTTGTTTTCTCTACTCAGGATAGAGTAGGATGGGCTCAGTTGGGAAAAAGTAGAATGGGATAATTTATTGTCAAACATAAATATATCTTCTACATTTACATTTTATAGAAAAATATATACAAAAGGAGAACTAATCTATACTGGGCTTCCCTGTCTTTCTAACCATTACCTCTTTAATGTCCCTGAAAATAAGAGTAAGGAACTAAAATCCTGAATTTATCCAGGTTACAGAGGGTGCCGTCATGACAATTTCAATGTAAATGGTTTAAAAAGTATGACTTTGCATATTCCTGTTTATAGCTATCCCACTGGAACACATAGAGGTCAGTTCTAATTTATGTCAAGCTGCTGTGGTCACAGAGAGCTGAAAATAAAACCCAGCACTTACCACTAACCAAAAAAACCCCAATTTCTTTAATTCCATATTAAAAAAAAAAAAAAGAAAAAAGAAGAAAAGACTGGTGTGAGAGTCCTTCTGGGAGGTCTATGCACTAGATATTTATCATTCATCTAGGATAATCTTCCTTATATACCTAATGTCCATCTAAATATATAATATGTTTGTTAGTCTTCAAAATACGTTTCTACCAAAACTGGCTACTGAAATCCTCTCTCAAACTGAGCAGATAATACAATTTTTTAAAAATAGTTTTCTGCAGTTCTGATCACCAAAGACACAACATCCTGGTCCTTACATATTAAATTGGACTCTTAATTGTCAGGACAAAGAAAACATACTGGTAACTTAAAGAGAGATCTGCCAATATAAAAAATTCTGTAAATTAGAGGAATTTTTTTTGTTTCTAAATATTAAATTCACTTTTATAAAACTTAATAGTAGTTCAAATTACTTGAACATCAGTGGACAAGTGAGTGTGTCAGTCATGTAGGGGGGATAATGCCTATCCTGCTATTAGTGTGCGGATTGTCTACATTCTATATTAGCTGTAACATTCAAAACTACCTTTTCCTCATCTTTATTATCAGCCTGTGTATGGTAGCTGTACAACTGTTCATCATTATACAATATTATTCTTCATTGATTTAAATCATATTGAAAAATTAAAGTTGTTCCTCAACCTAATACAAAAATATCTTTAGTTCCTGAAAAGTCCTTTCACTCTGGCAGGAGTGTGTTGGGTATTTTTTAAATTCAAATTTATGTTTCTTTCAGACAAAATTTCTTGAGAAATGACATGTACTAGGGAACTGGAAACTTTATCTTCCTGTCAGAGCAGATGCAGTAAAATCAACTGAACAAGATAATAAAGTATCTCTTGTAAAGGTGGAAGGTGAGTTAGTGCACTAGGGAAGAAAGATGAAAGAAACTTTTAATCTCAAATCATTTTGAACAAGCAATGACGTGTTAGCCAGTCTTAGCTGGCTAACGTGATGAGTACCAGGTCTGAGAATGTTGGATATATAGGTAAAGTTAAATATATTGAACCTGAAACAGTGGAAAATCTTCCCAAAGACATTAAAATTGTGCCTCCTTGCTACTATAAGGAATATTTTCATTTTGAGAATGGTACTTGACTGCTATTAAAATACATATAATCCACAGGATACACTTGAAAATAATTATAAAAAAAAAAAGATTTAGTAAGCGTGGAGTTTAAAAAAATTAATAGCAAATGGGAAAAATCATTAAATACATTGAGGAGAGATCTAAAAATATCTTCAATAATTAAAACCCTCACTATGGGCAGACTAAATGTTGTGTATTTTTTGATCTAAAGGTTTTTCTTGGAAAGCCAATATAGAAGTTTCATAAGCTTTTTGAAGAAGTGATTTCCTTAATTTTTCCTGACTATTGTGTATAAAATGTAGGAAAAATTGCTGTGGTTAAAGTGGAAAAGTGTAGGAAATTGGGTGATCTTGTACTCTGCAGTGAATTTTCTTAAGCAAGAATATACTTACTCATTTTCTCCAGTGACCTCATTACTCAAGTCTATGAGTAGGCTGATCTTTGAGAAATTACCCTAGAAGCNTAGTAGGAAAAATTGCTGTGGTTAAAGTGAGAAAGTGTAGGAAATTGGGTGATCTTGCTTGTACTCTGCAGTGAATTTTCTTAAGCAAGAATATACTTATTTTCTCCAGTGACCTCATTACTCAAGTCTATGAGTAGGCTGATCTTTGAGAAATTACCCTAGAAGCCTAGTGCTGGTCTTTAATTTACTTTTTCCTGTCTGTTAATCTCGACTAAACAGAATTCTCTTCAGAAGTTGAGGATCTACTCTGCTTTTTGAGATAAACCCTTAAACGTACTCTCTGATATTCACAAGCCTGCTGTTAATTTTCCCTAAAGTGACGCTGAATTCATTCAGAAAGACATCTTCCAATTTCACACCATCCAAAGACATTTGAGCCCCATATAAGCTCATATAACCTATATGGATAATACAAAGTGCTGTCTTTCTATCAAAAGGACAAATTCACCTTTGGGAAAAATTCATGAATGAAATGAAAAATCAACTGACTAACAACAGATTTCTTTAAAATGAATGTGTTGTGGTTAAAGAAAGAGGCAGTATGGTATTATTACTGTCATTAGAAAGCCAGAATTTTCAATGTGTACAATTATTTTCTCTCTGTTAAGCAACTATATTTTATGCTATGATGGTAGCATCTACATCACTCCACAGTCAGTGATATTTTTATATTTCTAAATGTTTTCTTGGGAGATTTTGTTTGGTTTTTTCCGTGTTTCTCTCCTAATCAATGGTATAAAAAAAATCATGTTTATTATTTTTTTTTTCTCCTTATGAATCCGTTTTATTAAAATATTGTTCTTCTACCTGAAGCTGCATATCTTCTCTTGAGTCTTGTAATGCAACATGAAACCTGACATCCATTTTAGAGGCAGGTCATTCAAACCATCCTGAGGGATTCAGCCCAGAGGAGACTTCTGGAAAAAAACCAACCAGGAGAAGGCTACATGAAACTTTATGGCAACAAACCGTTCAGGTTATGCTTTTTCATAGAAGACTCACTCAGGAAGAAGTACAGATTGCTTTATCATAGAGTTATAACATCACAGAATGTTTTGAGTCAGAAGGGACCTTAAAGATCACGCAGTTCCAAAACCCCCGCCATGGGCAGGAACACCTCCCACTGGATCAGGTTGCTCAAGACCCCATTCAGCCTGGCCTTGAACCCTTCCAGGGATGAAGCATTCACGACTTCTCTGGGCAACTGGTCCCAGAGCCTCACCACTCTCACAGTAAAATGTTTCTTCCTAATATCTAGTTTAAATCTCCCCTTTTTCAGCTTAAAACCATTACCCTCATCTTATCACTACACTCCCTGATAAAAAGCCCCTCCCCAGCTTTCCTATAGGCCTCCTTTAAGTACTAGGAGGTTGTTGTAAGCTCTCCCTGGCACCTTTTCCTCTGTAGGATAAACAAGTCCAAGTCTCTCAGATTGCCCTCACAGGGAAAATAATTCGGACCCTAGCCTCCCTTTATGAAGCACAAGATATGATAAAAATATGCAGATTATGTATACTTTCTATATATCCTGTGTAGAGACGTGTTTTAGAAAGAAAATACAGAGACACAATCTTTGGATTGTTTAAATTACTAAAATAAGTTGTATTGCCTTCCTATTTTTGGACCTATATAGAGAAAACTATGTTCATATAAGCTTGGTGATAATTAATGAATTATCTTCTCTGATAAAAAGGGAAATGTACTGCAAAATTGAGGAAGCACTGGTTTTTTTCTTTAATAAATTCTTCCTGTCTTTTTGTGATGTGTTTTACAGAGTAAAACAGTTTTATAGATTAAAATCGGTAAGTTTTAGGCATGTGGAAATCTTCAAGCACTGAAGTTTCAAAGAGTTTCTGTGGGTTCATTACTTTTTCTTCTTTTTTAAAGGTAGAAAACAGACATTAAAATCAACATTATTTCTTTGTCTTGTTTTTAGATGTCTAAAATGAAAGGGAATAGAAGATGGCATGTACTGTTAGAAGTAGGAAGGAATGTGACTCTTTATGAATTAGACGAGGTAGAATTCTGACTGCACATAATCCCATGCTAAATGAACGCTTTAATAAACAGTTGGTGGTGGGATTCCTTCCTACCCCACGAGACATATAGACCACTCTGTGCTGCTTTTCATAAGCTTTTTAATGCACTGGGAAAAACATCTTCTGTTCCTTTCTTGGGCCATTATTTGATTCAGTGGAACACAGCTTTTGTAGGGAGAAGAATTCCTGTTGTATGAAGCAGTTATCTAGGATGACAAGGCAGCCTCCTGGCCTACCTGAAACTGCTATAGTTGGGAAAGAAACTCCTTAATCATCTGAAGAAGGTGATTTATAACCAGTCATCTAAACCAGGCACACTCAGGAAAGAATACCTGTTTTTACAACACAGCAATTCAGAGCACTTGGGCACTCCCCCATGTCCTTGGGGTCCTTCGTGCCTGGGAAGAAGTGTCAGCATTGTCTGAGAAAGAGACTGATCATCAGTCACACTCCCACTGGACACCTGATACCGAGATCGTGGCTCAAGTGAGGAAAGTTCCACTAGTATGACATCTTCCAAGTGCAGCCAAAATGAATATTAAAATATCAAAAAGAATATTTGTAAATCCCTATCTGCAACATTTCTTTATTTAGAAGCAACCTTTTGGAAGCAGTTTTTATATTCTTGTCTATAATGTCTCTGTCTTTCTCTGCCTTCAAATTTTATGCATAATTATTTGTATATATTCAGTGTCAAGTCTGATTTCACAGTCGAGACTTTCAATTATTGAATTTTCTCTGCCTCAACTTACCTGAGAATCCTAACCACTAAGGAAATGAAAGTAACTGCAGAAACAGGACTTCTGTGTCTTGGTTTGACTGGAGAGTTTGGATATGAGGGGGAAAGTTCGGTGTTAGTCACCTGGCATTTTTAAGAAAATGATCTATTCAAAGGTCCTGAGAGCTCTGGTTTATAGCACATCAGTTTGTTTATTTAATTTTATGTTATTTTGAAATGTTGTACTACAGTAGCAGATCTATTTAATTCTGGTGATTACACAATTCAATGTTTGAATTAGAAATATGTTCCCATTTCAGTGTTACTGTTTTCCAGTTTTTTCTTTTTCCTTCATGCAACAGAGGCCATGACTGGCCATTTAGCCGACACAGGGTTTGTCCTTCCTTGCCTCAGTGACTTAACCATAGGATTTAATTTTAAAGAGGACCTACAGGTCTACTACTGCCAACAGTAAGATGAACTGGTAATATTCTGAGTTCAAAGTTTAATTGCAATAGATCAATCATTGCAAAGTTCAAAGAGCATTATTAAGCAAGCTGCATATTCTAGGTCTTGAAGCAATATAGGATTAATTGCCAGGAAAACAGTGAAAAAGGAAAGCACTTTAATCTTCTTGTCTTCAGTGTCACGTATGTCAAGTTTCCAAATAAGCAACATGATATCATAGCTGCAGGAAGACAGTCCAATTTAGCCAAGTGGAAGGTGCAAAGTGACCTGATGGAGCTTTTGGGGTTTTATTTTAAGTTACTAAAACCTTTAATATTTAAAGGGGCAGTACTCAAATTTTCTTCCAAATTTTGATTGTAGACCCTGAAGTTATTTACTGACAGTAATTCTTTCATTTTTTCTCATGCTTAGATAATTATTTCAGAACAGTAGTTCTCTTTGAAACTTCATAATAATTAATTTGTAAATATTTAAGCCTGAATTAATCTCAGTACTAGAAAAGAAACTGCTGTATTTCTTACAGAGAATCATATATCCTGCATCTGTTAATCTTCTGAGATGTATCTAAGCTGTACATATGCAACAAATAAGCTAGCCTGAACTAGCAAAATAGACAAAAGTTTAAAAAGACCCATCTTTGGGAATATAGTGAATTTTCTTGGGATCCTTTCCCTTTAAGAGAAAAATCTGAGAAAGAAATGTGATTATATTATCATCAAATGTTCCTTTGTTTACTTTTGCTTTGTTTTGCTTTCTTCATGACACCTGGGATTATCCACTGTACATCAAACAAACATTATAGTTTTCTACAGTGAAATCCAATGAATGACATTATGACAGATTTTTTGATTAAAAAAAAGAGAAAAAGGTTATACACAGTTGTTCATGCACTTATACAAATATGAATAGGTTTCCAGTTTTGTAACAAAGTTTTAACTGCTCTAAACCATCTGGTGCAGTCCTCTGCAGGTTGACAGTGATGAGGTTGAGAAGAGAAGTCCAAAAACCATCAAAAGGGATTTTGGGGAAATGGGGGGAGTGGTTGAAGGATCAGGAGTACAAGTAGTGTTTTCCTCGATCCCATCAGTAATAGTGAAGAATATTGAAAGGAAGAGGAAACCTCATGTGATTAACACATGACTGAGAGGCTAGTGTCACTGATGGAATCTAGGTTTTTTGATCATGGGCAGGTTTAAACAACACTGGTCCTGCTGGCGACAGAGTTCAGCTGTCTCAAAAAGGAAAGAGGATTGTCACTAGTGAGTTGGTGGAGTTTATGGAGAGGGCTTTAAACCAGGCTTGAAGGTGGAAGGGGATAGAACTAGACTCGCTAGAGTTGAGCCTAGGGATATCCTGACAGTGTTGGGGGTAAATCAACAGCCCAGCTCAAGTGCCTCTACACCGATGCGTGCAGCACGGGCAACAAAGAGGAGGAATGGGAAGCCATTGTGTAGTAGGATAGCTATGACTTAGCCACCATCACAGAAACATGGTAGGATGACACTCATGACTGGAGTGCTGCAATTGATGCCTGTGAGCTCTTCAGAAGGGATAAGCAGGGAAGGAGAGGCAGTGGGATGTCTCTGTATGTTAGGGAGGGGTTTGATTGTATAGAGCTCAATGATTGTAGTGATAAGGTCTATTGCTTTAGGGTGAGGATGAGGGGGAAGGCTAACAAGACAAGTGTCCTCATGGGAGTCTGTTATAGGCCAGCTGACCAGGATGAAGAGGCTGACCAAACATTCTGTAAGTGGCTGGCAAATGTCTTGCAATTGCTACACCTTGATCTTGTGGAGAACTTCAGCTTAAGAGACATCTGCTGAAATTACAGCATAATAGAGAAGGAAGAGTCTAGGAGGTTCCTGGAGTGTGTAGATGATAACTTTTTTGCACAACTGGTATGTGAGCCTACCAGGGGAGGTGCCCCACTTGACCTGCTGTTTACAAACAGAAAAGGAGTGGTAGTTGGAGACCATCTTGATCTTAGTGACCATGAAATGACAGAGTTTTCAATTCCTGGTTAAGTGGGGTATGGGAGGGCAGCAAAACCACTACCATAAACTCCCAGAGGGTAGACTTGGACCTGTTCAGTTTATGGGTTGAAAGAATCTCTTGAGAAACAGCCCAAAAAGGCAAAGAGGTCCATGAATTCTGGGCATTCATCAAGAAAGAAATCTTAAAGGTGCAAGAGCAGACTGTCCTCATGCATCTCAAGACAAACCGACAGGCAAATGTCCAGCTTGGCTGAATAGGGAGATTTTGCTCAAGAAGAAAATACTGAAGAAGAAAAATAGACTTTCTCATTCTTGGAAGAAAGGGCAGGCAACTCAAAAAGTGTACCAGAATCTCTTTAGGTCATATAGGGAGAAAATTAAAAAGCAAAAGCCCACCTTGAACTCAAACTGGCTGCTGTTTTAAGAGACAACAAAAAGTATTTTTTATCGATCCATTAAGAACAAAAGGAGATTCAAGGAGAACCTCCATCCTTTACTGGATATGGAGGGGAACATTGCTACCAAGGTTGAGGAAAAGACTGAGTTGCTTAATGCACTCTGCTCAGTCTTTAGTAGTCAGACCAGTTATCTGCAGGGCATTCAGCTCCCTGAGCTGGAAGACAGGGATGGAGATTAGGATAATTAGAAAGAATTTCTTTACTGAAAGCGTGGTCAGGCATTGGAACAGGCTGCCCAGGGAGGTGGTGGAGTCATCATCTCTGGAAGTGTTTAAAAGATGGGTAGATGAGTTCTTTAGAGACATGGTTTAGTAGGGAGACAGGTATGGTTGGACTTGATGATCTCAGAGGTCTTTTTCAACCTTATGATTCTATGATTCTACAACACACACACACACCCTCACAAAAACCAGGAAGAAGTAGTCAACAACCTGCTACACCACCTGGACACTCACAAGTCTATAGGACAGGAAAGGTTCCACCCGAGAGTACTGAGGAAGCTGGTAGAGGAGCTTGCCAAGCCACTATCCAACATTTATCAGCAGTTCTTGTTAACAGATCCTAGATGACTGCAGTCTTGCCAACATTATGTCCATTTACAAGAAGGGCCAGAAGGAGGATCCTTGGAACTAGAGGCCTGTCAGCCTGATCTCAGTATAAGGGAAAGTTATGGAGTTGTTCATCTTGAGTGGCCTCACTAGACAAGTGCAGGTCAACCCAGACCCAGTCAGTCTGGGTTTGTGAAGGACAGGTCCTGCTTGACCAGGCTGATCTCCTTTAACAACAAGGTGTCCCACCTGCTGGATGAGGGAAAGGCTGTGGGTTTTATCTGTGGTGTACCCGAGGGCTCAGTGTTGGAGCCCGTCTTGTGTAATATCTTTATCAATGATCTACATGAAGGTTTTGAGGGCTTCCTCAGTAAGTTTGCAAATGACATCAAACTGAGTGGGACTGTTGATCTGATGGAGGGCAGGAAGGCTCTGTAGAAAAGGACCTGGAGGTGCTGGTTGACACCTGGCTGAACATGAGACAGCCGGATGCTCAAGTGGCCAAGAAAGCAAACAGCATCCTGCCTTGTATCAGTGCGACCAGCAGGAGAAGGGGAGTAATTATACCCCTGTACTCAGTGCTGGTGAGGTCACATCTTGAATACTATGTTCAGCTTTAGGCTTCTCAGTACAAGGACATTGAGTTTGTGTCCAGTTCTGTGCCCCTC
>VWPV01025346.1:0-20040 GCA_013389885.1 Geococcyx californianus
TTAGGTAGTTGTAGAGAGCTATGCATGCTGAGGAATAACACCCATTGCTACAATACAGTGATCCAGAACACTTGGGGACTCCCCCAGTGTCCTTGGGGTTCTGTGTGCTTAGGAAAAGGTCCCGTTATTGTCCAAGAAAGAGAATGACCATTGGTCACCCCTCCTTTGAACACCTGAGACCTGAATCATGGCCCAAATCAAGTGGTCTGATGCAACTAATGGAAAGTACCCTTAATATGGATAGCAGCTTTCAAGTGCAGACAAAGCAAAGTATGAAAATTTAAATATTCAAACACCTGACAGAAGTCAATTATCCCCAGATCCTCTAAGTATGCAATCACACAGAAGACCTTTTGAGCTCTTCTGAACTGTAGCAGGCTGAGACCAGTAATCTCCCCCTGAGCTGAGCCACCTCTCCGGTGTAGTGCGTGATCTCATTTACAAGTATAGCAGATGAAATTGCTGTAGGCAAAATCATGCCATCTTGACAGCTGACCATTGCTTGTTATAGGAAGCTGGTACATTGTATGTGAGTATTCTCAGTCATCTTGAGAGGGTAATTTCCAGGCTAGTTATCATTGTCAGGGAAAAGTTTTCTGTGTTATACTGTTTGAATAAAATAAAATTAAGGAAACAGTATTTTTCTCGCAATAGCTTTCATGATGTTTGTTAGCTATATTTTTATTTTGGAATTTTGTTTTCGAGGTTTTCTTGTGGGGTTTTTTAGTGTTTTGTTTGTTTTATTTTGTTTATGGCAACCCTCATCTTCCAGAGCAAGAATAATGATGCTAAACTTTCCTGGAATCTGAATAGAAAATACTTGTTCTGAGCAGGGTAAGGAAAATTTTACATTAATAGTTTCTGAAAAGTTGGGTTTGGGTTATTTTTAAGAGTTGTGCTGGTGAATGACCATATTACATGTAGGTTGTAGTAAATTGTATGACTTACTAAAAACAGAGTTCACACTCTGTTATATGTCTTTATTAGTCTGGTAAATTTGTGCTGAAACACAGTAATGTTTCTGAGACTGTCATACTAATTTAGTTTGAAGGATGTTTAATTACAAATTCCACAGGCACATGCCAACAAGTTTTAACACTACTTATCTTTCAAGGACATACAATTTGATATTTGCCTGCAGCTTTTTAAAAATTTCCCAGTTCATTACTTATACTTTACATTTCTAACTTACAAATGTAAAGCTGAAATGCCATCTGGTCTTCAAGTAACTGCATCAAAATATGTCTTTCTCTTCAGGTGTCCTGTAAAAAAATTAAAATAACTAAAAAATGTAAACAAAAAATAGGACGTTTTGGTAGATAGTTCATATAAGAAAAGTCCCACAGGTGAAAGAAGTACTAGATAAAATATTATAGAGGGAGTAACATAAGCACATCAATTGTTTTAATTGACCTATAGTATTTGTGGAACAATAGAATGCAGGCTTGTGGTTTTCTATAATAAATCTAATTTACTGGAACCAGCTGCTTCTTTTTGGATCAATGGATCACCTGAAAATGTAATTTATAATATTAATTTTATATTTAATAATATTACACATATATCAATGCACACACTGTAATATGTATCTCTCATCTACTGATCTATCAATCTATTATTTACCTATCAATTTATCAATCATTAAATCTATCTTTGTCTATCTGTCTGCCTCTCTATCTCCTATAATCACTATTGGTGGTCTGATGAAGCTGTAGAAGGGAGAAAAAATTTGACAAGCAGACTTTGGCAAGTTGTTCTTTTTATGCAATTATAGATATCTGTCTGAATTTCAGGTACAGTGAAGAGATATTTAATGAAAGTGAAAAAAGGATACTGGGATTTACTTTGACTACCAAAACTGTCAGGAAAGTGTGTCAGAATTTGAAATTTGCACTGTAATGATTTATAATAATGGAAAAAAGAGAAGCAAGGAAACCCAAAACAAAACCCCAACCTTGAAGTATTTTGCACGTTAGAAGTATTATTTGCACAAAGGACATCAAACATCCAAACCTAGCTGAAATTCACGTTAGTGGATTTTGGAATAAATTAATATACACTAGTTGCAAGCTGCTTCTAAAAAATCATTCTTTTTAGAAATAGTAACTTAAATAAAATTAAAATATCACTCACTCAAAACAGTTGTTTTATGCTTCTGTTGGTTTTATTTCCTTTTCTTTCTTCTAACATCCCTATTTAAAGCATGATTTCAGTCTAAAAAGTGAAAACATAAAAATGACTCTTTAGACAGTTTATTCCTTGTGTTTATTCAGAGTATTTTAGACAATAAAAGATGGTCTGTTATTTTTAAAACTGTTGCACTACGATTCAAATACTGATTAAAATAACTTTTTTATATATTTCATCAACAGGCAGGGAAATCAGATTCACCTTAAACAAAATACCATCTGGCATTCCTTTTATCATAATTTTATTATAGGGACTGGAGAATGGAATCAACCTCTTAGACTCTGGGTTAAAGGTTAAGGGCTTGCAGATGGTTTCTTTATGGAAATATAAAGTAATTATATTCAAACAATTTCTTTGTTCTGCAAAGTCCTCGATCTAGTTAACACTACATTTAAACCATCATTTCAAGACCATGAGCTGATATAATTTACAGCCAGGGTTTGAATATTTACAATACAGAGACATAACAAATTCCTAAAATGCACAAAAGAAAGAAAAAAAAATATTCCAAGAAACTGTTAACATTTATGTTAATGCAGAAATGAATGCTGAGTACTTACATTTTTTTTAAGCAAAATGCAAATATTCATTCCCATTTAAAAACATTCAGAGTAGAATATTTTTATTAGGACTTTTTTCTGAAAAAATCAATGACACTATATATTATAAATGCTTATTATAGCTGCATTTTACTCAGGTGTAGTGTTTCTCTTCTAGCTGACAGTTTGAAACAGATTGCTTGTAATACTTTCAGTTTGAGTACTATTAAAATGACTTAGATCCATTAACTTACGATAAGAGACTCTCTTTGAGCTAAGTTTTAAGTCACTACAAAGTAGTTTATAGAGAACAGGCCTATAGGAAGATGAACTGGTCAAGCTATTAACTTATTATTTTCTACTAAACCTATTGAAACCTGACAAAGTTTATTTAACCATTTATTACAAGTTTACTTTTCCTTTCAGTGATATTTCTGGAGGGAGAAACAGTACTTTTATACACATATGCACATATATGTGAAAATCTGGAACTCCTTGAATTCAAGAAAAAAATAATGATCAAATTCACTAATGATGCATAATCATGTGTAGTATGAGGGATAATATGATTTTCAAATGGAAAATGCCGTGAGGTAAATCTAATCATTTCTGACACCATAGACTGTTTAGGCAATTCAGTAAATAAATGTTGTATTTCCTGTTTGGAGTTGTAGGTGTAACCAGCTCCTTCAGAAGATATGCATATGCAATATTTTATGGTGTTTCACACATCCTGAGGCTGTTAGCCTTGGGACTTAGATGACAGTTCATGCCCATTAATATGGGTATGTAAACAAGTGTGTCAGTTTAAAGAGTCACAAAGCAGCATAAAGCAGACTGCTGAGGATATTGTGCAGTATGTGGAACTAGAAATGCACTTTTCAACAGCAGCACTGTTCTATTATTTTGTTTCACTCACCTTGAATAATGATAGCATACTGGCCATATTCCATACCTGATCATAATTTTCATGTTCTTTCCTCTCTAGCATAATCTTTAAGTTTTCAGATAAATTCAGGCTTCCAAAACAATAAACAAATACCC
The DNA here is from genome assembly GCA_013389885.1 of Geococcyx californianus. Taxonomy (NCBI): domain Eukaryota; kingdom Metazoa; phylum Chordata; class Aves; order Cuculiformes; family Neomorphidae; genus Geococcyx; species Geococcyx californianus. The sequence goes on from VWPV01025346.1 coordinate 3,774, forward strand.
TTCAAAATAAAACCCCTACTACTGGTATTAATACTTTTTACTTAATAATATTTTTGTTGAAAACTATTTAAAATATTTTGAATAGCCCATATCTGTAACCTTCAATATGTTTCAGGTAAGTAACAATAATATTGTCATTTATAGTTTTTTTTGTATTAAATGGTTTTCATACATGAAAGAAAGCAACAAACAAAAAGCAGATCAGATTTTCCTTAACTGAGAATTAAATGGATGCATTTAAGTAATTTCAATTTCTTCTTATACTTATAAACTCACTTTTTCTCCTGAAATTTTGATTAAGATTATAAACCTAGTCGTATTATTTTGCAGCTTTCTTTTAGCAAGGTCTGAGAGGCACTGAAATCAGCAGTGAAGCTCTCAATCACTTTAATGGTGCTTTAATGGAGCTTTCAGTTTTAAGCTTTTGCCCTTTAATTTCCCATCACAGGAAGACCCTTTGCAATGCTATAAAGATTCAGTCTTTTTACCTGTTCTAACCTGATCTCACAAAACCATCCATAATCTGGACACATGTGTGTCTAGAGGTGAAGTATAATCCCGACTGGAAATCAGGAACATTACAACCAGTTGATAATGATTAAAGGTCTGGTACTCAGAGGAGAAAAAAAATAGTTGCAGTGATAAATCTTTTCAACTATCTTTTATACTATTAAGATATCACTGTATTACTGTGTCTTTATACTGATTCTAGCACATCACTTTCTATATATTTCTGCAGACTGTAGAATATAATAGTATTTTCAGCTAGAAAATTATTCTTGTGTTCTCCTTTTAATTTTGACATTAGTGGAATGTGGTTAGGACTTTTGAACATCCCTTGAGTTAGTGCCTGCCTAGTCTCAACCCTGAAGTTAGGCAGAGCAGATCTGCTAAAACACTGTGTTACAGGCTGCAGCTATAATTGAATTCTGACGATTTAAACTGTTAACAGGGAACACTCACAAATGGCTTTTGAAGAGGCAAGAACAAGTGAATAATAAGTGCTTCATTTGTAAACGTACTGTGGTCATTTCCTTTGAAGGGTTAAAGGCAACGATCTTGAAGAGATCTCATTTCATCTGACTTACATGTCCTTAACACAGACATCTGCTTCTTAGCTAGTCATTGTGTATAGATGAAGGAAAAAAGTAGTCAATCATACTGAAAGTATGAGTCATATGATTAACTTTATGTCTATTTCTACTTCCTGATAAAATGAATTAAACTTTAAAACTACCTTCCCCTCCTCCCAGGGGCTGAGTTGTCAGTCATCCAATGCCTAGTTTTGATCAAGTCTGCCGAGTAGGGCCATGCAAGAAAAGAATATAAAATTACAGACAGAGGTAGGATTGCTGGTATGGGGGCAGTCTACAGCTCGATAATTACAGAAAAAAAGAAACAAAATAAAACAGTCCTCCCCCCCTGCAAAAAAAAACCAACCAACCAAAAAACCCAACACGGACATAAAGAGATAAATAGGAATCTTAAAGATGGCAATTGAGTAACATCAAGAATCAGGCTGATGCAGGAGCAACAAAGACTGAACCTTCCACCAGATGTTGACAGCTGTCGAGCCAATGGAGACCCACTGGACACAAAATCCAGTATCATTTAACCTAGTAGTTTATTGATTCCAGTCAAATAATGGCTTTTTGTTTTAAAATTGTGTCTTCTGGGTTCCCTTCAAAAACATAAAAGTTGCTCGAGCACACTGAGACAGAAAGTAATGAGAGTCCGAGGTGCTTACTAGAGACGCCTGTCCACCTTGTTCAGGAAAATTTTCAGAAAAGCTATTGAAGTAAAAGTAAACAAACAAGCAAAAAACCCTACCAAAAGGTACAAACCAGAAAATATTCATTAAAAATTAGTCTGTTACTATGTGTGGAGGATTCAAATGTAATCTCCTCTAAGTGTGAGAATTTTTTTAAAATTTTTTTTTTTAAACTGAATAAAAAAATTCCTTTAAGACTGTTGATATGTAGGATAGCTCAAACAAATGTGGTGATGAGTAGTGGAAAATGAAAGATCAAATGAGGAAGTTAACCTCAATCATCTCAATTTCTTATGTCAGAAACTCCAGATATTTCTTTATTATAGCATTCTGAGATAATTGCTACATGAACTCATGGGATCAGTATGTCCAGTGATGCAATAAAATTAAACAAGGTTTATTGCATAGAAAAACAGAAGATGTAGTAGCTCTCTAATATATAGATTAAAACTTAAGGGAAGGTAAGAGTAAAATGGCTAAATTTAGAAAGAAAAGTTAGTTAATGACATTGAAAACAGTGAATTAAATAGGAAGCAGATAAAAAGTAGAAGGGTTCTATCAATGTAACAGTTTAACTTCATATGTATCTTTATTAAGAAAACTTTTTTTTTTTTTCTTTCAGACAAAGGCAATGTTTTATCTAAACTACTTTATCTGGACTTCAGTACAGCAGTAGATAAATTGCCAGGGGAGATGTTATTAATTAAGATGAAGGAGACTGAGATTGTGAAGAATATCTGGACCAATCATTCAGTACTGAAGAGGAAGCAACGTGTAAGAAAGCATGTTACTAGTAGGGTTTCACAGGACTTGTTCATGGGTTTGATTTTGCTAATGTGGTACAACGGACTTGTCTGGACTTGTCAAGGCCAATCTTGAAAGAGAAGGTAAGCACTGAAGTGATTTTAACTTTGCAAAAGGGAGTCGTTCAACTTGTCAGTTTTATCTGGTAAGAGAGATGGATTGGGTGGAGGTTTACCATGCAAATCAGCTGAGTGACACCTGAGGTGAGGCAGATATCTTACATCCTGATGTTATTTTAGTTAAGAACAGAAAGACCCCTGTCTGAGCTCCCTGCCTAAACTGAGTTTCTTTGGACAACACAGCGGGCTTTGGCAAAAGTCAATCAACACATAATAATTGACTTAGTCCCACCTAGTGAGGAGGTGTCAAAGAGTTTTCAAACTATAAAAATAACACCCAAACCCCCTTTCTCTTGGAGGAGGACCACCTTACCTGATGGATGGGTTGCTGGGCCTGTAACTCTCTTCTCCGCCCTAAGAAGGACAATTTTTATAAGGATCATGTGCCTCTGATTTGTCAGTTGTTACCTGGGAAAATAACTACTAATTCGAGTTTATATGGATACATATGATCACTGTTAACCAATTGTAATCATTTAGCCTTAATGCAGCAAGCGAATTTATCAAAGTCAATTGTGAATTTGCTTATCTACTGCTTTAGATAAATAACTAATTGCAAAGTTATGTCAGTGAGAGTCCATGGGAGAGCTCTGACAGGCATTGTGGAACTGTCTAAACTGCTGTAGGGACAGTCCATTTGGCTCTTTGGTAGCAAGTATTAACCTTGTGGGTGATAGGACCTCACAAGTAACTCTAGCTCTGATTGATGGTTAAGACACATCACATAATCCTTTAGTTCATAAATCATTGACCAAGTCTGGGACTAGGGACAGATCCAGCCACACCTAGGCTTCCCCTCTGAAGAGAAGTTTAGGAAGCAAGCCCTGAACCTTGTGACTCAACAGGAGGGCATCCCTCGGCCACCTATCAGAACCTTACCTACATACACGCCAGCTTAGTATTTCACTTATACTTTATTTAGCAACCTGTGCATGAAAGAATTGGAAATTATGCTAATGATGGAAGACTGGGATGTACCCATAAAAAAGAAATATGAACAGAGTCAGCTAGAGGGCAGCAATAATACAACTGAGTCAAAAGAAATATAATGAAGTACAAAATAAGATAGTTGGGAACAGTAAAAAATTCTATAGCAAGATGGGAGCACCTCAGATGGAAATAAGAAAGGAGGAGGAAATCTGAATAGTAATAGATCACAAAATGAAGCAATCTTTTGTCCTATGAATTTCTTAAAGATAAAAGAAAATATTTATGTTTTTGTTCCTTTAGAAATATTGTCTTCAAGTCTGATCACTGTTACTCAGGTAAGATACTTTCAAAATTGGAAAGTATAGAGAAATTCCACCTTTGACCAGCTGAGTAATTAAACTTTTATGCTTAAAGACTAAACAACTTGACTAGCAATTTAAGTTTATATCGTAGAAATAGAGAACTCTCTCTACTTTCTCTACAATAGGAATGCAAAAGCTGGTGAGGAAAAGTGCTATTCAAACAATAATGGTAAAATAAGAAAAAGTTTTTAAGCAGAGAATTAGGAAATTTTTTTGTTAAAGACATTGGCTTTGGCATACTATTTGTGGGGTTTTGATGAAACTATGTGCAGTATTTCTTTGAAAAAATAATGGACTATATTTTTTTTGGCCTGAGAATCCAATCTTATGTATTCTAGAAGCCAGGACCAGTCACACAGGCTGTGACCCATAGTCCTGCTCCCACTGCTGGCAATGAGTCCCTCATTCGCTTCACTCACACTGTTGTTTTTTAGTAGCTGGTTTTGGGGACACACACTGTTCCTGCCCCAGATGGATGGAAGATAAAATCCCCATGGACACCAGCAGCTGATGTTGAGACCCCACTGGCTCTGGTAGCTGATGACATGGGTTAGAGGCACCCCCAAGCCTTATCTGACTCCAGTAGCTTGTTATAAATTTCACTCACACTCAGGTCCCACCAGCAGCTGGCACTGAGTCCTTCCAGCACACGCACGCAAAGAAGGGATACAGAGACTATGGCAGAAGAGAGCTAAGAAAAGATTTAACAAGGAGACATAAGAGGACAGAACACACTGTGGTGATGAGGCACAGGGCTCAGCTAGATCAGCATACCTAGACATGACTTGTCTCCTTTATACTTCTTCCTGCCCCCCCTGCTCTCTGTTTTCTCCTGCTCCCCCTTCCCCTACACATTCCTTCATCAGTTCACACAGCCCCACTAGACTGCTCCAACATGCAGAACTCCCAGGTTTTCATCCTCATCGGTTGCCAAGTGCTGATTTGCCTGCAGTTTCTTGACACACATCAATTACTGTGACTGACCAGGTTTGTTTCTGGTTATAGTTTGTTAATGTTAATGGGTCACATTTTACATCTCTATGTCTTTGTCTTCCTTTTCCTCCTAAACTTTTTCATATCCCAATTTATGCCACTGACCAGATTTGTTCTTATCACAACCTCTGTTACTATGTGTGTCAGGTCTCTGTGTCTCCATTGACCACATATCTGTAAAGGAGCAGACACTCTCCTTCCTTATGTCTAAATCAGATTTAGCACTCCTAGGACTGGATTAATCTCATCTAGCAACAATGACTACAGTATAAATAGTTACATTTGAGTGAGTCTCAACTTTGTAGTTAATGTGGAGAAATCAGTAGGTACTTCCTGCAACTCTTCTGTCTCATTGCTAAGATCTACTTGAAGATAAGCTGAGTTGTACTGTGAGTACAGCTCAGGTACAGACAGTTACACTTCAGCTGTCTAAATTAACGTGGGATGCTTCAATCTTTCGTGAGGAATGAACTATTTTTGGTATTATGCAAAATGAGTTTGTTATAAATTAACTCACCAATTTTTACATTTGTTAAAAAATTAGGACAGAAACTTGAGTCAGTACATTTTAAGCGGGGTTTGCACTATTTAACTCAAAGTCAATGTACAAGCATCATTCTGATATAAGCATTTTGATTTCATGGAAATATGATATTGTGTTTAGGCTTAATTTAAAGCAGACCAAGAATGATATTTTAAGTCAGTTGTTCTGGGTGGTTTACTATGTGACAAAGAAGCCAAAGGCTACATTTATTTCCTAGGCTTTTCCCCTTGCATTTCCTGCATACTTGAAAGATATCCAGAAAAATATTTTCATGTACTTCTACAATATGGACCACTGCTAATCATGGTGTTATCCAGTAATGAAAATAGTATAAATATTAGACTTAAGGTTCCACAGTCCTTTGCAAAAATGAACTCAAAAGAACAGTAAGAGAAATAGTGGGCTGAGGAATGATTGAATTACTTTTGTTTTACAGTAAATCCAATTTATAGTAACAATAAATAACTGAAAGTTTGTAGGTTATCATATTCAGACAGACTGGAACTTAACAACAGGAAAATAATTAATTCATTACTTACATTGTTCATTTTGATGGCTTTTTACTTATGTAATATTATAATTATGTACTTAGAGAATTATTTTACCACCTAAATTTCCTAAGAATTGCACAAAATTTCACTTAATTTTCCAAACATGGGCATCATTCTAATATCAAAATTCACTAGAAGTCTGGGTAGATTTTACTCCATAGATGTCTATATTCTCATGAAGGAAATGTAAGTAACAACCAGAAAATTCACCACCATGACCACACAAGTCAAGATTTATTTTCCTTAATCCTTCTGGAATTCACAAGCTGATTATTTTTGCATCTGAATCTTCTGAGAAGTTTTAGATGAAAGACATTCTATGAGTATTCTTAATGTATGTAGTAATAATTGAACTCACTATAAAGTAGAATAGTCATGATTAAATCTATTAAATTATACAGGCAAAAAATAAAGCTGTATTATCTTGAATATTTCCTATAATAGTTTAGCAGTTAAAGCAATCAACCAGAAAATGAACTATTTTTAGCTCTTCTTCATTCTTCCTTCTGAATTGTTTTGTGCTTGCTTTTAGTATTGTGCTCACATTTTATTTGATGGCTTTTAATTAAAAACGTGGAAGCAGTATCACAGTAAAATCTGTGTCCTGGGATTCTTTCCCATGCATTTAGGGGTTACTTAAGTCTCAATTTCAGGGTCAGTGCTTTTCTTGATTGATTTCTCTCTTGTTGGGCCCATGAGTCATTCTTTTCTTTTGGCACAATCATAGAGGTGCAAAAGGAAGGGTTGGAAATGACTCAATACTGTAATTTTTTGTTGGGCTTTCTGCGTCTAGTTTTTAGTGTCAGGAAAAGCCAATATCTTCTTCACCTCTATTAAATTTTCAAAATGCAAAGCCAAACATACTTTAAAGTATATAATATATTCTCAGTAAGCTGTGGGCTAAAGAAACACAAGTATCCCAAGAAATGAGAAATAAGGAATCTGTATCAAGCCTCTTACTTTTTGTATGTAGTTCAGCTAATATTTACACTTCTTACCTTAAGGCTAGTGGTATCTGAGGTGTAATTTAAGGTGTTAGAAAAACAGTGTCTCTGCCCTGCACCTAAATTACAAAAAAGTAAACAACTTCAGATGTCAAATTCCCAAGCAGTATTCCCATTTCTATACTAACCTCAATTCTGGGTCATGCAATGTTGTTGAACAGTGACAGCAAATTCTTTAGATTTAGTAGAAGCTGTTTGTTTCCTGGTTTGCACAATGAGAATGTTAAGAAAATACTTTGTATTACTTCTGCACCTATAGTTAATGAAACATTCATTCTTGATTTAAGGTGTAAAGGGCTAAGTATAGTTCTTACTATTTATTTGTAGTGCATTTGTAATGCATTATCAGGACTGCTTAGAATAGAGGTTAAGGAGGTTAAGGTACTAAGTAAGCACACGACAACAAAAATGAGTCCGTGACAAAAAATATATTCAACATTGAATGAAAAATACACAAGTGATGAAAGAAAAGAATGAGTAGTAAAATAAGTGGATTTGGTTTTAGATGTACTCATCATATGCTACTTACCAGCTGTTACATGTGCTGATGCATGAATGTAAGAGGGAAAATAAATGTAAGAGGGATAATAAATTTTTCACTAGTTATTTTAACAGCTGAAATTTGTTTATATGAACTCCACATTTTATATCCACATTTTTTTCATCTCTTTATAGTACAAAATCGCTAGATTTTTTTTCTTCCTTAATATTAGTGTTTGAAGAGGGGGCCAATTTATTGTAAATGAGCTTGTAACATAGAAGTTTGTGTTTTGGGGGGATTGTTTGCTTGATTTTGGTTGTTTGTTTAATTTAACTCATGACACTGGGAAAATGACCATCATCACACCTAAATATAAGTTTAAAATTTACAACTGAACTAACTATCTTGGACTGACATTGGGGTTTATGATGGAAAATAGGCTGGAATCTATATGACTTAACTGAAACAAAGATTAATTCCAATCAAGGATTGCCTATGTTTCTTTTATTTAAAGAACTATTTCAGAAGTAGATGTCAGCATTGCAGTTATCCCTGTTTATTCAAATCCATCCTGCACATAGTATATTTTCTAAAGTTATGAAGAATTAATGTGAACAAAGATGTTTTATTCTTATTAAAGTGAAAAGTTCTTCCAGATTTTACCTCAGCTTCTTGATTTACAGGGAGTACCAAATTAAAAGGCAAAAACTTTCCTCATTTTTTAGCTTCATAATTCTTATGTGTTGATCATCTCCCATAATCCTTGCAGTTATACTTTTCTGTTTCAACGTAGGTAAAGAGTGGTGTTCAATTTCTAATATAGAAAGAAATTTTCTTGGGACTTTTATGATTACAACATTGATGAAAAGCAATAAGCTGAGGAAAAAACATAAATAATCAGCAGATTGAACATAATTCTTTTTGTTTAACAATGAAGTTTGAGGATAAGCTTATTGTGGCATGATTGTTTTTTGTTACGTTCGATCTGATGGAGGATATGAACTAGTACTGTAATAAAAATTGATTAATCCAAACTTGTTGGTAATTATATGTCTCTAACGTTAAATAAAGAGGAAGGGGGTGATGTATTTATTTGGTTTCATTTGTTCGGTTTTGAGTGGGGGTTTATGTGCTTTTTTCCTTTCTGAAGACAGCTATATATTGTATGGGTTAATATTTATGCTACCTATCTCTCTCTATATATATATATCTCTACCTATGTATTAATCTATCTATCTTTTAATGCATACAAATGTGAAATTTCATGCTCTGTATTGCCAGTTTCAGACATACATGTGAGTCCTGGCCATAACTTCATAATCGGATGGTGTCATGTCTAGTACTGAATCCTCTCTTTCCTCTCTTTTCCATAAATATCTTTTGTCCAAGAGGTTTTTGACTTCAAGATCCAGAGGTCCAAATTGTTCTGTAATACACATCAGCAGATAAATCTAGATATAGATGAGTGCATCTACACTGTCATCCTGAATCACTTCTTACTTCCATTCTGTTGCAGCCTGGCTCTGACACACCTGTTTGGCAGGATGGGTGGGAGGGGATAGGAGTTTTTTTAATATTTGCCTGGCAGCCACAGAAGTCATGACAGTCACTCCAGGGGTCTACTCAAAATTCCAGTATTTGTTTTGAAAATAGTCAAAATAACAATGATTTACAGCAACGATCTTTTACTTTGAGCTCAAAGTCACACTCAGAATTCCAGTCTGTACTTTGAATAAGTCAAAGTCCCCATTCTTTACTTTAAGCTTAGTCAAAGAAGCAAGTTTACCACAAGAATTTGGACACAATAAAATTCACCCACAAGTGCTGAGGGAAAACCAGTGAAGTAGATTTGAGGAGAGAATAAGGACAGAGAGAGAAAAAGAAAAGAAGTAGAATAAGAAAGGGAACTATAACTTGAAAATAAGTACCACATCAATGAGGCGATGTGCAATCAGAGGCACTCCTGCTTCTTCAGAGCGCACAAATCCCTCAGCCACAGTGGCACAGACAGCTCAACGAACACCAGCAGCCCAGTCACAGGGTGAGGAATGGAGTGCAGGGCCTGCTTCGAAGCCAAACTGCACAAAGCCCCAAGAACACATACAGCTTTACACCAAGATGGATGTTGAAGACATAGAGGCAAATATAAATAATGAACTTGATCTTTACACCTTCTATTTCTCATCAGGCACTACGTTTTTGAGGTTGCTTATAGGACCCACTCTAGGGAAAGACAAGTCACTTAAGTGCTATAACTCATTTGTGAAGCAGTCCTCTTACTATCTTTGGCACAAGACAAGTAAATTTCGATTCTTTTGGAGCCTTCAGACATGTTATTTGTTTATCTTTCAATTGCAAGATGTCCCCCAATCACACAGAGATCTGATAAAGTTGTTTGATGCAGAAGGATTTAAATAACTCTCAGCTCTATTTCTTGAAATTAAAAATCAATGGGATACAATAAACGTGAAGAATTGCATCAAAAAGGTTAAATTGGTGTGAATGGAGAATGAATGTGAATGTCTGTGTGGAGACATCAGCAGGAACACGCTGTAGCGAAAGGGCTCTCAGTGTCTGTGCTAATGGCATCCGGATTAGCACCCCGACACATCTATGTGCAGTTTCATAAAACACTTAGATTTGGAGACAAAGACAGTTCTGGCTCACAGACGTATATCAGCACAGGTACATTGCCAGGTCCAAAAGGGTAAAAAAAAAAAGCATATCTGAAATCTGCATGTGGTCACTAAGTCAGGAGACATGAAAAAGACTTGATAATTGGCTTCCCCTGCAAAGGAATATGAGCACTGTGATGGCCAGCTGCTTGGCAGTCGCCTGAACACCCTGGTCCTTGACCACTCAATGGACCTCTTGGGCTTCACACACATTCTAATCCTTGTGTGATGAGTGAGTGAGTTAAGCAAGTTTTGTTTCAGGTTTCCTTTTAAACATAATCACATTTCCATCGTATGTTATCTTGCATATATAATCACTCCATTGTTCATCCAGTGCAACAATATTTCCCACAAAGGTGTGTGATGAGTATCCACAAAATCACAGAGCAAAGACATGTGTTGTGGGAATAAGGTACTGCAGCCATGTGAGTATGCAGTAAGTCTGTAGCATAGTATTGGACCATATTTCACTCCATGGAGCACAGATGAATCCAGATTGCATAAATAAGCTGTGCAAATGCAAACGACATTGCATTAGGTGCCCAGGAAGAGAGTATTACTCTCTGACTGTTTTACAGGACCTTTAAAAAGCACTTTTTTGAGGACATAATAATAAAAATAAACAGGATAATGTTGTTATGAGGTAAGTATATATAGCACAAAGACTCAAGTGGTAGCTTACTGGCACATTTCACAAAAGAAAGGCTTTGGGTTATATATATGTAAATGAATATAAAGTATTTTTAAGGCAGAGAGCCTGTTCTTGTCACTTCTAATCTGCAATAAAAATTCATCATGTGAGAAATATGCATGAGGAATTGAATGGGCATACATCCAGTGTATTATCATAACACAGGCATTAGAAACCATCTTTCTTAAGTAAGGAACGACTATCTGCAAATAGCTGACATAGGAAATATCTCCACATTGGCATTTGAACACAGTAGTCCTTCCAGAAAAATGAAAAAGGAGATGAATGGGGATTGATGTGTTATCTGATCAACTTCTTCTAGTCTGTTACATCTATAGTAAACTTTCTTTGGCACTGTAGGCACCTTCATGGTCCATGTTGCCTCTAAACTGCTCCAAAAAAAAAATAGTACCAGAAAAAGAAAACTGGAAAAGAGAAAATTCTGTATATAATATTCTTTCCAAATTTATAGCATCTGTGGTTTTCTTATTTGCAAGCTCATCTTGGAAAAATAGCTCAAAGGTTGCTTTTCTCACCATTCCAATCAGAATTTACTCATTTACTCACTTTTCCTGAAAAACCCTCTCTTTGCAGTGGAGCTTATTACTGTCTATCCTAGACATCTATAATGGGTTTGGGGGTTTGTTTGTTCGTAATTTAGGAGTGTGGAACAAAGTTTTCATGTTTCATTATTAATTGTGACGATTTAGGCAACATATCCAGTAAGAAACCTGTAAATGCTAAAGGTCTGAGTATACGCCACTGCTGAAACCCAAAGCTGCCTCAGGAGCAAGACTTGGGCGCGCTCTCCTTCCCGTAGATAAGAACTGCAGATGCACATCCCACATGAGAGATGGGGTGCACTAAATCAGATGCCCTATCTGGTCAACAATGAGATTGGGATCCTGAGTGTTTTGTGCTAAACACGGACTTACAATGCTTCAGATACAGTACTTTAACAGGAAAGCAATCACACTGATACCGGTGAGACTATTTGAGCAGGATTCTCCTCAAAATTAAAGACACTATTATTGTTGGAAGCTTAATTTCTGTATTCTCACTTTCCGTAATGCAAACTATTGCAAATACAGTTCTTTCAATGGCAAATCAATATTCATCTTATAACACAGGGACCATTACAACTCTTTCAGTGTCTTTTAGATGGAGTTCCATTTATCGTCCATGAAAAACATTAATAATAAAAATCTAATTATTTGAGAAAGATATAGGAAAGGAACATATGGGATCTTTAAAGATCTCTTTGAATATGCTGCTTTAATGGATAAAGAAAAAGTACTGACATTTCCGAGAAATTTGTCTTTTCACAAAATACCACACCAACAGAGAGATTATCAGATGTACTGAAATGAATGCAGAATGAACATAAATAAACTTAATTTCAAAAAAAATATTAAACGGAAGCACAGATACAGAAAAAGTAAGCATTAAATACCACATTAACAAATCTGCATGGCAGAACAGTGATTCTGAAGACAAAGTTTCGTGATTAATGATGGTTTCAGACCATCAAAATTACTCTCATTCTGTCTTTGACATTATTTTACCCTTCCTCCTGTTATCAGCCTGACATGTCTGAAAATTAAATTCCCCCCCAACCAAACAAAATTCAATAAATCAACGTACTAGTGCCAACGTAAGGGAGGCACTATGACCACCAGATACAGTACTAGATAATGAGTGCTGCTAGCCTTGTAAAAACAAAGCTCAGAGTAGTCTTTTTTTAAACTATTACAATCAAACATGATTACACAACCAAAATTTTTACCCAAGATGGACATCGCAATATTATGAGTAGAAAAGAATAATATTTAGTAAAAAAATTGAAAATATCTTCTTGTGGGAGTTCTGGGACTTTGAAAATTGGCTGACATAGAAGCAAGCAAAAAACATTAGTTGAATATTTTCTCTTCATACCACTGAGGAAATTATGTTTTATAAAAAAAAATCACTGTATTGTTTGAAATTCTTTTATCTTTCACCATATAAAATATGTATTGATGGTCGAAGAAGACATAGAAAACTTTTGATCTTAGTGAAGTAAAATATATTTTTGTACATCCCATATAAACCTTTGACAACAGAGTTAGTATTTCTCACAAAAAACTTTCAGTGAAAAATATTTGACAGGATCTAAAAGGAATATCATGTAATGCATTCAGAAAATAAATATCAGAACCGATTTTTTTCGAAAAAGTAGAGTTCAAGTGATACACAAGTTATTAGAACACATATTCAAGCCTAATGGCAGCATATCTTATGCCATTGAGAGGCTGTATTTATATAATTCTTGCAGTTTGAATTTGACTCTTAAGTAAATCTATTTAATTTCCCAGCATATTATAAAATGTAAATGAGGCTAGGAGACAATTTCTACTGCAAGTGAATGTGCAAGTCTTGATGATATTTAGACACCTGTAAAAATCAACCCAGTTGAGCTAGTAGAAAATAGAATATCTTTTAGCATGGTTCTTTAATTATTAATAGAATTTTACTTTGTTCACTACTTTATCAGGTAAAATGATATTTTCCTAGGGGAAGGGAAGGGAAGGGAAGGGAAGGGAAGGGAAGGGAAGGGAAGGGAAGGGAAGGGAAGGGAAGGGAAGGGAAGGGAAGGGAAGGGAAGGGAAGGGAATATCCCTAGTAGAAACAGAAAACTGAGGGGGTTTTTTTTATCTTTTGAGCTGTCCACTTGGACAGCTCTTGAAAAGCTGCTTGACACCAATAAGCCCTGTCTGTAGAAACAGCTAAAAGGAGAGAGGCAGCAGAGTTCTATGCCCAATTCCACTCCCCTCTCAGCTGAGGCTGCTGTCCTGCTATTCCACCTCTCCGTGGATGAGGGCAGTATTGCTGAGCAGTCTGAAAGTTCGTAATGTTCTTATGCCCTAGAAGGGAATCTATAAGGATATAGCCTCTCTGTAGTAACATCACCTTTTATTATTGCCATTGTAATTTGTTTTGTATTAAATGCAGAGAAAGAGTGTGCAAACTTGTGAAATATGCCATCATCAGATTCTGCTTCAGTTCTCTCTTAATTGAAGAAATTTTTAAAGAAAGAAATCGTTGAAATATTCTACTTCTGTGTTGGGCATCCTTTTTTTTACAGCAAGTTCCATGAAAAAGGAGTTATGAATAAATGTATGACTAGACTTCTATGTAAATCCTGTATGAGGCTTAACTGCCTTGTACAAAACAGTGCAACTTGATTTGATTTGTTTTCTTGAATGGTCTGAACTTTCAGAATTGATTTAGGCTAAAATATTTAGCTATGAAAGAAACAGATACAAAACTTAAATATATTTATTAAACTTAAATGTAATATATTTGCATATAGTGCAATGGTGTGTGACACTGGTGACTTCAAACTCACTACAGAATCAAATACAGGCTTTCCACATTTTTCTTCCTTAGTTCAGAGAATAAATGAAATAAGTAACTTAGATTTTTTTTCTCACTAAGTAATTTTAAAGCTATTTTAGCAAACACTGAAAGATTATGAGAATTCACACAGACTAAGTACGGGGAAAGAAAGCACACATATGAATTGGAGAGTTAACTGATTTTGCCCGTAAGGGAATCAAAAGTTTGAGCTTTCATTTTAGTCTTGGATCATATGGTAAGCTAGATGGAAAATTCCATCAGCATACTCAAATGGTGTGAAACAATATCTTCAAAGTTTAATACCCCTACTCTCTCTCCTTATTATATTTTCATAAATTTCAATCTTCTGTGACCTTATCATAATCGATGAATTTTAAATCAACAATGATCTAAACCAAATAATCACAACACAACACTGTGATTCTGTTATTTCTTTCTCTTAGTGCGACTTTGTTCATAAGTCATACAAATATGTGTTACCTGTGCTTATATTGAGTTGGGATGACAGTTACTGATTCATCGCCTCTCTGCTGAAGCTAGAAGTACAGTAATCTGCTGTCATTGGATGAAGACAGCATCTCAATGTATAGAGTGAGCAAAGCTACTCTTGGTGACAAGGCTAATGTATCAAAATCAGGTTCCTGCTTGGCTGACTTCTGTCAAATATTCTTGAGCTGCTACAACCCTTCGAGGCTGCAGATGGGGTGAAAGGGGAAAAAAATAATTAAATGTGTTAGGAATGTAATTTGAGATGTTATGTACTTATTAAAGAAATGTGGTTTTGAACAAATTTATTATACTGGGAAATTATTACTAGTAAACAGAATATATGTCATCCCAGCTTAACAGAGAAGGTATAGAGACAATGCATAGACATTTAACACAATCACAAAGGAAAGAATTAAAGGTACTAAATCTTAATATTTTAAAACAAATTGCATTCATTAAACTTTCATAGTACATGAAAGTAGGATTCATTAAAATATTTTACTTTCAGGATACTGTAGTTGCTTGAATGAAGTATAGCTATGATTAATTTCAAACACACATTAGTCCAGGGTTGTTATCAGGTTAGTCTGCTAATGTACAGTCTATCATGAAATCTTTGGAGTAAAAATCTATGTATGTAGATACATAAGTTTCTGTTTAAAATTCCTTAAATCACATAGAGCTAAAAATTATATTTCAGTGTCTGTATTGAGACACTTTTTATTTCCACAAAATCAAGGTAGAAACAAAAAAAACCTGCTATATTCATCTACATATTTAGATATGAGAACAAATAGATATCATCTGTGTTCTGCAGGACTGAGTTTACTTTTATGTATTCAAATTTTTCACTGTTGTTACGTCATACAGTTGACTCTGGCTTTATTAGTGCCACAATATTAGCACCACAAGAGAAAAACAGGCAGATAAATGCATTATCTGTGTTATACCCTTGTATACTCTCTTTATTTCATGAGTTATTCCTTAGTTCACTCCATGACTTTTTTTAACTGAACTCTCCTCTGACAGTTTTGAAGCTTAACTAGTAAAGAGAACTCTTTCCTACACAAACACAGCTCTCTGCTTTGGGGTCTCTGGATGGGTTTGTGTGAATAATTGTTATTTTCAGTTACTGGTCAACTGGGAAAGTAATAATACAAAAAAATGAGAAAATAATAATGCAAAAAGTGTTATATGAACTGTCATTCTTCTGTCCTTTCACTATTCCTCCTGAATTTTCACTGCATAAAGAACAAGTTGTAAAATAAAGTCTTGAATGGATGCTGTTTGTAGTAATCATTTTCATAGGACTCCACTTAATGTACTTAAGGTATTTGATCCCAGCTTTCTCCCTTCCGAGAATTCAATATTTTTTAAATTACAGTATTGTCATGGAGGAACTTTTGTTCTCCCCTTCTGAAGCCATTTTGTAATAAAATAAAATAAAATAAAAT
>VWPV01025346.1:20104-53642 GCA_013389885.1 Geococcyx californianus
AATAAAATAAAATAAAATAAAATAAAATAAAATAAATCCCCCACACCAAAAAATAATCAAAAGAGAAGGGAAAAGAGGACATATAAGAATTAGCTTTCAATTGGCTAAACCCCACCTAGTTTCTAAACAGATTCTAAACAGAGGGTTTTTTCCAATAAATATTTATGCAATGTTTGCTCCTGGGTTATGGTACTCAAAAGGACATAGTTTATTCTACTTCAAGAAGTGTTGCAGCTAATTTATAACCAGGGATTCAAACTCAGTAGTGTAATATGCAAAATAAGTGACTTAAACAGAAGGCTACCAGAAAAAAAATATACTTCTAGTTTCAATTTTTCATTTTGTAGATGACACAGGTTTTCTTTGTACATCAAGAAGTAACTGAAAAAAATCTACCACTTCCATCCTTCTTGGTTTTCCCTGACCATTTGGATATTTTCTTGACTACTTTCTGTTTTTCTTTCACATTAAAGATAAAAGACTCAAAAAACCTGTTTATTGACTTTTTAAGTGTAAAGGGTAAAACAAAATAAAGCCCAGATTATTATGCAATGTGTGAAACATACTCTGAGAAATAGTGTCAAGTGGCTCTCAACTTTAATTCTGTAAAGAAAACTTGCTAAGACTTAAGTATACCTCAATCATAATCACATTTATTTTTCATGGCTCATTTAAATGGATATTCAAATAAATTTCACCAGTCAATGGTAGACAATTTCCTACACAATCTTGTCCTCAAAATAAAAATACATTCTTTTGTTAAACAACTTTAGGGACAGCAGATACAAATGCATCCTTAGATATTTATTCTGAACAAACTTGTTTGGAAAGAAAACAGACTATTTAACATTGAAAATTTTTACTCCTTTGGACTAGATGTCAATTATATAAAACACAAGGTTCTTATTTTTAACATATAATGTAAGCCTAATTGTGCATAGATTTTTTTAATTTCTTTTTTTTAATACATCTTGGCAATTGGAAACACAATCTAGAGATTATCTAAGTCATATAATGAGTTTTAGAAGTATTTAGATCTCAAGTGCTATTTGAAGATTTATCTTGAAGAAAATTAGGTCACTATGTGTCTAAGTTTTTAAAAATAAAATAAAGGATTTCTTCAATCTAAAGTTCATGAATAAAAATCAGATGCTGTTCCAGAGTAGCCACTTTTCTCTAAGGAAGGAATAAGCCACAGAGTAGTTCCAGAGTAACTTGGATACCCTGCTGACTGTGCTGCAATGACCAGAATTCCAACCTGGTATTCTGATTCCGTGATTGATTATAAAGCTCAGGAGAAAAACCGAAACTATTTGTTTCTTCCTCCCAAGAAAATAACTCTTCAGTGAGCTGAAATTAAAGGGTGAAAATGCATGTTGGAAGATAATTAACATGTTTAGTACTAAGTACAGTATGGGATTGATGTGTACAAATAAAAAAATGGATCAAGATTTATTGTTTCATTGAAATTTAGATCAGATTCTTTCCTAAAACCCACAAAAGTACTGTTTTGGTTTTTTGGGTTTTTTTTTCCCCTTGTTCAGAACTGTGTGGATTAACAGATATTCTATTTCTATTCTATTCAATTCCTAATTTTTATTACCCTTCATATTGGGAAATACAGTGCAAAACAATCAAAACCCAAATTATTTAGTAAGTTGACTTTTATATCACTAAAATTTCCTTTTACTTGTTCTCCCAGTCACATTCTGATTGTCTATTCTTTATAATTTTGTCTTTTATTTTAAATAATTCAAAGCTTTCTGGTTTGTTCTTTGATACAGAATAAATACTTCCATGAAATTGAAGTCATACAGTGGTCACACTATAAAAATAATACTTTCCAAAGAGAGTGAAAGGTGGTGCTAAAGCAATAAAGTGATAGTAGAAGCAGGATAAAAGGTTTAATCTGTATCAGCAAAAGTATACATAAGTACTTTATTAAAAATAGATTTTTTTGATAGACGATAAGCACCACCTGCCTCAGATATTCACTATTCATAATATTCTGTGTTCATTTCTATTTTTTTCCTTAGATATCAGTCCATCATAGGATATCAGTCTAGACAATTGTGTAGCCTGCAATACAAAAATCATTACAAGACAAGGAAATCAGGCAAAATGAAGATGAATGGTATTATTTTTGCTTTCACCTTAAAAGAGACAGAGATACAATTCTGATGTTTACTTTCTGTTATCTTTATGCATTTTGCACTACACAGTTATTATGTTGAAGATAACGTAAGTAATTGCATAGCAGGATGAGTCCTCTACTGTAAAAAATAGATAAAGGCTGGAGGTCCATGACAGTAGCATCTTCCTCCAGCAGTCTGTGTACAAGTGAAAGACAACAATTAAAAATATAACACCAGGTTGAGGATGGCAATGCTTTTACTTTAGTCCAGTTTTTGCTTCAGCGTTAGTGCTTCATTCTTTTAAAATTATATTCCAGAATTATGAATGAATGATTGTATTTTGAAATTTTGACTATAAAATTATATTTACCTTCTTACAACCACAATAAAAGAACCTTCCATCCTTCACAGCACAAAGGGCTATGTCAAAGTATTTAAATCAATATTCTTTAGCGGGAATGGAAAATATGCTTTCTCAGCCTACTCAAATAAAACAAGGGTTAGTGTTCTTGGAAATTATTTAGTATGCTTCGTACTAGATGGCTTACATTTAATCTCTCTGACTTACATGTTTTAACCTTTCATTGGTTTTACTGTATGGGATTGATGTGCTCCAGCAGAGTTAGCTTATCACTGCAAGCCACATTCTGTTGTGAGGCCTGCCTCAAAGAAAATGTAAAATGCATCCAGAACCTTTGGTACTTCAATGCAAATTCCGTAATATCTATGAAAGAATGGGAAAAAACCTACACCACACTATAATTGGTGTTTATCTCAGATGATAATCCATGTGTGTTTACTGGAAAACCTAGAAACATAGAAAAAATAAGCAGACATTAAAAATAGGAAAATAAAATTCCTTATAAAATAGAAGGTATATTTTTTCAAATCTATGATAAGTCTTAGGGGATCTTCCATTTCTTTGAGGAAAAAATGCTTCATTTACAGTGATTACAAAATTCTAGTGTGCTTCCAGAATCATCTTTACAAATAGTTGTTTGTTTGAAGGAATAATACTTAGTTAGTGTACTTTTATGTATTTCGTAAGATGCAATGTAAAATAGAATGAAATAAATGCAGACTGATATAAGTGTGTATATATATGTCCAACAGCTTGGATTGGTTTAATATTTGTGGGTCAGATACTATATTATGTTTCATAATCCAGACTATACACTTTCTTTCATCGGAATTAAATCAGAATTGAATCTCTTATTACTTCAAGCTACCTTTCATAACTGAGTATGTCCGAGTTGCTAATGCTTTAATTCTATATGATAGTCTATATGAAATGTTTGATTATATCAAGGTTTTGAGCTACAAATGATTTGGCTCATATAAAGCCCTTTTGTTGGACTAGTCTTATAAAAATGCAATATCTAGACTATACTGAAGTCATTAGGAAAACGATCCTGTAGATTCTGGATATGAGAAACTTCCGGCTCTTATTGACAGCTTATCTTTTTCCTACACTTGGTATTCATTTTCTCAGTCTATCCTGTTTGAAAGACTATTTTTAATTCCATACCCATTTAAAAAAATTAAAATCTCAACATAACAAGAAGAAACAAACTCAGTTTTCAAAATATTGCGAGAGGCTGGGATGGGTGTGTGAAGTTGATGATGCTGTGGAAGCGTCTTCTTGCGTTTCTTTGGGATTATCAACATTCCACATGGATCTCCTCATAGTCTTATCACTGCAACAATGGACATCTAAAAATAAGTTTGAATATATAGAAAGCTCTGTCCATCAGTGTTTTTATTCAAAGTATCATGCTGAGCATAGTGGTTTCCACAACAACCAATAGCATTTCCTACCTCCTCCTTTTCCTGTACCCTCTTACCTGGCAATGCTCCCTGTAGTACTGACATCTCTTTGTGTAAAAATAAACAAGTATAATTTTTGTAATACAGTCCAAAAAATAGTGCTGCAGTATCTGGATAAAATATGTATTTTAACTGTGAAATGATGGGCTTAACTCCAGATTTTATGCTCCTGCATTTTGATATTGGTGGTGGTGGGTGTTTGGTTGGGTTTTTTTACAGAGGATGTGGGGAAGATTGTGAAAACCAGTCCGGAAATCAAGCAAGGCATGGGAAAATCCAGATTCTGATTGTCACAAATGAGTTTGAAACGTCTTAAAAGGTTAATGGTCAAGGTCTCAGAAAAAGCCCCAAGAGTTTTTATGAATGGTAGTTTATGAATGAAGTTTCATTCCTGAAACAATCACAAACTCATCCTGATTACTCCAATGATCCTTGTCACACATCAGTATTCATAAAATAGCTTTAATCAGTTATTTTCGGCCTAAGGTTTCTCATTCATTATTCATCCAGTGTAACTGGTCATATAAATAACATGATACCACTGCTGTCAATGCTGATGTGCAGAATTTACTCAACAAGTTGATAATGAATAATGTACTCTTTATATAAATATTAACATTCATATTATTTTTTTAAGTAAGTAAAATCTATGCAGTTTACAGGAGTCATCTCATATGCTATAATTATTTTAATATGAACAATTGTATGCAGTGGACAGGATGTTTTTTGTAATTTAAGATATTAAACTTAATATAAATAAAATAAGGAAGCTGAGTTTTTATGAGTAATTAACTGTCTTTTGCTGTGAAAAACATCTACTAAATCCATGTCTGTAACTCTAGTTACATCAATGCATTTTGCCTAGTTAAAACCTGTATATTAATAAAATCAAGCTGTTAAGCTTTCACATTCTATTATAAAAAAGACACACATTAACCCTTCCAAAAAAAGACATATAAAATTTTATGTAATGTATTGTGGATTACTTAATAGGCTTGTTTGCATAGCAACGTGTTCAACAGACATTCATAATAAGCAATATTTAATTATACTGTCAATATCAAGCAGTTAGCATTAATGTGTTAGTCAACAATTCTTTAAATTGAAAAAATGTTTTAAAAAAACAACCAACCAACCAAAACCCCTAACATATACAGCCATTAGTTTTGTTTTTCTTCTTCCAAACTTTTGGGTAAAGTATACTCTTCCTTGTTTTATATTTTCTTGTTACCTCTCACATCTTCATTAGTATTTTAATTATTTTGTCACGTAAAAACTCCTGGTATTCTCCAATCAGGTAGACCTTATATTTATGCAACATGTTTATCAAAAAATCTATTTCAGCATTGCTTTTCTATAAGTCTGTTATTAATATACATTTTCACAAATTTCTGCTTAAACAGACTTTCAATTTTCCAAGTTTTATGTTGGAAAACTAAAAAAGTTTTTTAATTTGCTCCTTTTTTTCATTTGTAATGGTAACTTTTTGACTGATGCAAGTGGAAATGTGTCTGTCAGGCAGAAACATTTGATTAACTAGATTCCAGTTTATTACATGTGTCTTCTGTCATATTCTGTTAAAGACAATGTGGTCGAGTGTTTATGAAAGTATTTTGGTTTAGCTGTCCTGCCTGCTGCACATGGCAAAACCCAGGACCTCCTCCAGATTCCTCATCCCAGGCATTCAGGCTGGGAACGCTTCTCCACAGAGGGAGAAAGAAGATGAAAGACACAGCAAGGCGGCAAATTTGCAGTATCTCCTGGAAAGCAGAGTGTCTGCATGCAGCGGGGAGCAAATGTAAACCCGAGCCGAGTCTCAGAGACTGTGAGATGGAAACCTCTTTCTTAGGAACAACTATGGGACTACATGGAGTTTTTCAATCTAGAAAGACACTAAAAGCTTCTGGATTAGAAAGTAAGATGAGAAAAGTAGCCCAGAATAAATGAGGAATAGTTAGTGTCGGACACATACAATTTTATTTTAATGTCTCTCAGAAAACCTGAGTTGTTCTGAAGGTTTTTGCTGTTTTGGGGAGTGTTTGCCTTGAGGAAACGGGGAAGGTACTTCCACTTCAGTTTATTGTAATTCCATCAGAGTATCCCGCAGTATAAAATAGAGAGTAATATAGACTGTCAATACTGTCAGCTCATGGGCTTGCCTAGATCCTAGGCTATCTGGAAAGGGTGCAAGGATTCCAATCCCTCATTTTTATGCATAGCTGATTATAAGCAAATGTGCAGGAAATGCTGAGTGTTTGCAAAAGAAGAGTACATTTTTCAAGTTCTAGTCCTACAGCTGTGATGTATCAGGGTTTTTCAAAGCTTCAAAATTTCTCATGAAATATTTCAGATTTATTTTAGTTTTATATTTAATATAAATTTATATTCAGAACAATCTATGGCTTTAATCCAAGAAAGCTTTTTTCATAGGGAAAATAAATTTTGTGGTAACTTTAATTACTGTCTCTTGCATCTGCTTATTATGAGGGCTAGCTTTTGGGAACACTCATGGACTATTTACACATATAGCAGTCTAATATTTGTATTCATTATGAAGCTAGAATAACCATCCATTCTTTCAAAACAAACTGCGCTATAGCTAGAAGTCATGAATGAGCTGAACCCATAGCATATTGCTTGGACATTAAGGAAAAAGAGATAACTTCCTATATTTGCTGTAATAACGCATTCCGTGAGCCATGTGGTGTCTTGGGCCAATATTTGTAACATAAGTAGCTTTAATAAAACTATCTGACCAAAGAAATGAACACTTATGCAGTCATATGTCAATATATTTGAAAGATCACAGACACAGGTGTCAACTGTAAATTCTGCCTTTTGATTTAAAACTTTGGCCTGTCCTATTATGCAACACAAAAAAAATGCATAGAAAATCTATTTACCTGCAACACAATAAAAATCAAAACCTTGTCTTTTCCCAATATAAGCAGGGAAAATTTTATAATACCAGAATACAATTTCTCTCCCAAAGATAAGTATCTGATCTATATATTTTCTTGCTCTTTGAAAAAGCGAGCAAACAGCATAAAATGAGCTAATGTAAACTGTAAGAGAGTCACAGTGGCATGTGTAGAGGAAAGCTAATGCTGAAATGTTGATAATAATCAGAATCACCGAATGGTTTGGATTGGAAGGGACCTTAAAGATCATCTAGTACTAATCCCACTGCCATAGGCAGGGTCCACTAGAACAGGTTGCTCAAAGCCTCATTCAACCTGGTCTTGATCACCAACCAGGGATAGGGCTTTCATGACTTCTCTGGGCAACGTGTTCCAGGGCCTCACCACCTGCACAGTAAAAAATTTCTTCCTAATATCTAATCTAAATCTACCCACTTTAAACTTGCTTAAAACCATTACCTTTCAACCTATCACTATGCTTCCTGATACAGAGTCCCTCTCCATCTTTCCTATAGCCTCCTTTTAAATACTGGAAGGCTGCTATTAAGTCGTCCTTGGAGACTTCTCTTCTCTTAGTTGATCAACCCAACATCTCTCAGTCTGTCCTCATAGTAGAGGTGCTCCAGCTCTCTGATCATCTTCATGGGTCTCCTCTGGACTCAGTCTAACAGATCCATGTCCTTCCTGTGCCGAAGGCTCATAAACTGAATGCAATACTCCATGTGAGGCCTCACAAGAGCAGAGTAGAGGCAGAGAATCACCTCCCTCAACCTGCTCATCACACTTCTTTTGATGAAGCCCAGTATATGATTGGCTTTCTGGGCAGCAAACATGCACTGCCAGCTCATGTTGAACTTCTCACCCACCAACACTCCCAAGTCCTTCTCTTCGGGGCTACTCACAATCTTTTCTCTGCCCAGTCTGTATCTGTACTTGGGATTGCCTCGACCCAGGTGCAGGATCTCACGCTTGGCCGTGCTAAACTTCTGTCAAGTTTGTCATGCCTTTGGATAGTTTTAATACATGACAATGTATTTTGAGAGGTTTTTTTTCAGGTGCCTAGAAATGTTTAGAGTAAAATCTAACAGCACTGCAAAATATATCCATGCAAAGTTCTGTTGACTGTAAATTACAAAATGTTTATATTAAAAGTCAAGCTACTCTCAAAGTATTGAAATAGCTTTGAATTACCTTATAAATTTGGAACTTACCTGTGTTTCAAGGTTTTCAACTCAATTTCTGTTCAAAATTCCCTCATAATTCAAATTTTATTTTTTGTTTCTCATATTAATGGAATTAAACCAACTGGATATTTCTGTTTCTCTTCCAAATGGTTGCTGACTGCTTTCACGTCACTTCAATTATAGACAAAAAGAGAAAGGCCAGTGAATTTCACTTGATGGATCAGCCATCAGGGCTTGCATTTAGACACACAGATGGTGTCTTGCCTCTGGAGACACACGGTTCCACCTGTGCAAATAAGCCTCCATTAGTCTTGAACTCGTCTGTCCCCGAGTATACTTATTGCAGACAAAAATATAGTATTGATCACCTTACAGGGACTGAATCAAGAATATTATAATTAAAATATTTATAGAAATTTTAGTCTCTTTATACTTAAAATATTTTTTTCTTTAGTCTAATTCTAATCCTTGTCGTGGCTTCTAGGACATTACATCTGGAATTCAAATGCTTCCATGCAGTGGAACAAAGGGTAGTACTATTCTGTTAGAGGACTGAAGCGTGTGTAGAAAAAACAAGTTTCTTTCCAAATCTGCCTTAGAAGTATGTGTATGTTTTGTTCCTTCTGTAAGAAGAATAAAGTCGATATGTTGTGCCCAGGTTTGGTCCTCAGTATCAAAGGAACAGAGAGAAACTGGAAAGATCCAACAGGAAGTATACTGAGATGGTCAGAAGCTGAGAGAAACATATCCTAAAAAAAAAAAAAAGAGGCAAATGGACTAAGGCTTGCTTATACTATTGGAAAAAAATATTAATCTAGTATAATAATAAAAAGTGTTTGATCTTAAAAAAAAAAATGATAGTTTTTCTTCATTTCATTTAGAATATTCAGATTTTCTCCTCCTGAAATATATGGAAATAGTAATTTATTCCAAGATTTAGACTGCTTAAGGTAAATACTAAAGAAAACAACAACAAAACTTAAAAATTAGATGCTTTGTTTGACCAGGAAAGGCTCATCTATCTGAATTAAACAGTATTTCTTGCCAGCCAGTAGACTTTGTTACCCATGATAAAAAATAAACCAAGAAAGCTTCCCATTGGCATGATAGCAATCTAGATATAACTATTATGGATGCATCTGAAATTCTGCCTGGTTTTGGTCCTTAGCTTGCCTTCATTCTTTACAACACTGACATTAAATGAAAGGATTTCTGTCTTTTACTTATAAGTCTTTTCTTACAATAATGTTTTTCCACAGGATCTATTTTATCAGTGCTTATTGTCCTTTCTTAAAAGAGAATTACTAGAAATGAACTGATGATAGATATGTACTTACTAATATGCTGATATTACAATATACTTAGCATTATATTTATTTTACTCTGTCAGCTTAATATGTTTATGTTTAATCTTGTCTGTGCAAACATTCACATTCTTATCTGTTAATATCTCTGATTCTCTGTCTGCTTATATGTATGTCCATTACTTCTCTCATAAAGTTTTCATTTGTGGAATTTTCCCTTACCTTGATTTTTTCCTAGCATATGCTTTCTTCTGGTC
Organism: Geococcyx californianus; assembly: GCA_013389885.1. Lineage (NCBI taxonomy): Eukaryota > Metazoa > Chordata > Aves > Cuculiformes > Neomorphidae > Geococcyx > Geococcyx californianus. The sequence continues at coordinate 29,733 of VWPV01025346.1, forward strand.
AAAGTGATTCTTGTTTGTTTTCTTCTTTGTTTTGCTTGCAAAGGAAAAGTGAGAAACAGTATGTCAGCAATTACTTAGTGCGATGAGGTGAATAAAGTATTTGAAGGCAACTGAATATTTCACTCTGCCCTAAAATGCATGGAATGCAGGAAGGAAAGGAAAGAAGGAAGGAAAGGAAAGAAGGAAGGGAGGAAAAGGAAGGAAGGAAGGAAGGAAGGAAGGAAGGAAGGAAGGAAGGAAGGAAGGAAGGAAGGAAGGAAGGAAGGAAGGGGAAAAAAAAAGGAAAAGAAAGAAAAGAAAGATGAATGAGCTTTGTAAATACTTTACTTTGAATCCAAGGACCATGATTAGAACTCATGTCTAATTAGAAAACACTGAATTTATTGCAGTATACTGAATCGTATTTAGTTACTCATCATCTGCATGGTTCTGCCACCTTTAGATGCAAAGTTTTTTAAGAAAACAAATATGAAAGTGTTCATATACATGCAATGTATATGAGACTTTGCATTTAATCTATATATGTTGGTATATATATGTATATGAGACTATTCCAGGTTTTGGTTGAATTAATAAAACAAACATCCTAAATTTCTAGAAAGTTACAATGTACCACAAATTGCTTTGGCTATCTGAACAGTAAGAGAGTGATAAATTAGATACAAAGGTACCACTGGAACCAAATAACTGAAATTCCACTGCTTTACCCTCATCTCCCTGTCCTTCTCCAAGGAATACATCAGTGCTATTTCAGTTTATATCATGCTTTTTCTAGAGAGGAAATATGTGTAATTATGCAGAGTTGTATACGTTGTCTACTTCCCAATGCACAGATGGATGTAGGCAGAAAAATAACTCACATAAATTTGTAATTTAATCATAAAATATTGTTTTAAAAAAACAATAAATTTTTAACACATTGTTAATTACGGAAAAAATAGAGGAAATTGATGATGAAATGAAACCTAGATCTTATTCAACAATATCTTCTAGAAAATACGATACTCTTTCAAAAGAGAGGTAGAGAAATGTGGCAGTGTTAAACATCATCAGTAAGCATCCTCTAAAAAAATATGGATACATAGCTTTAAAGGGAAGAAACTGCAAAATCTGATTCATCATGATTCTGATGTCTGCACATCTATATTTACTTTGATAAAGTAAAACTGGTGTAAGTCTGAAATAATTCATAAGCTGAATCATGTTTTTCATGTGAACCTGTGTGCTGACAGATGCTTGAAAGACATAAAGAGCTCAATCTATTTATCTATTTGACTAACTAAATAAAATGTTAGGAAGCAATTTAATTGAAATAATTTTAGTATCTTCAAGGGTAAATGATTTTTAATACTAAAACTCTTCTTAATCTAGCAGACAAAAGTTTATGTAAACTCAGTGCCTGGAAGCAGGCTAGGAAAAAATAAAACTGAAACTAATATACATGTTTTTAAATATTTTGGATGATTAGCTAGCACAGAAATTAACGAAAATGTTGAGAGCATCAAATATTTTAAATCCAGATCGGAAATCCTTATTAAAGTGCATTTTCCATCAACAAGAGCTTTTAAGGACTGATGTAAGAATCAGAATAAGCACTAATAGATCACCTGGGAGCAGAAGTTATATCCAGAGGGAGAAAGAACACAATACAGTCTTTACCTCTTCCTCAGATTGCGCTGCAACGCACCTGCTGTTGTGTGTTGAACAGATGCCTATGAACGATTTCCAAAGTAGCTGTCCTGCAGTTTCTGAGATAAGTTATGCCTGGTGCACAAAATTTTGTCTAGTTACTATGGATATAATTTGCATCTTCACAATTCCTAGGTACCTGCTCACTTCTACCTTTTTTGTAAGCTGAAATAAAATTCTTATTGATTTAATAGCCTTGATACCAGTGGAATTTTTTCAAAAGCTACAGCTATTTCAGAACCTGGTTTGCCTTTTAGAAAAATGTTCCAAACATACTCAGACAATATGTCTATTACTGTTAGGATGTACATAACACAATCATTGTGTTTGGAAAACTATTGCAAATCCTGTAAGTCTGCCTGTCATTGTGCATTGATCCCTGCCACAATCACCTGGGGTTTTTTAAAGTACTTTTCTGCAACCTTGTGTAAACTGAAAGCATCCTGGTTTGTAAACCAGATTGCACTTGGCTTTTGCTCAGATTTGCAATGGAGCTTTTAGCAGCATCAGAAAGGGGATTTATACCCAAAGATCCCCACCTCCCTATGAGCACAATGACTCTTTTAATAAAAGTGATGTTGAAGACATGTTTACAAGCACACTGCAATTACACATATGTACAAAATAAAACAATGGAAAATCAGTTTACTTCTAATACAGAGACACTGTTTTAACAGAGTATGAGAGGAGTTGTTGATCAGTGAGCCATATTCAAATTTCCTCCTTTTTTTTCCCTTGAATACTACTGTCACTTCTATGCCCATTCTCCTTTCTTCAGCTGCTGTGGGCACAGATGCAAACAAGTTACATTTCTGACATTTCCCTCCCCAATCAGTCAACCAGAGCTTTTTTTGAAATGTTATGTAAGGTCACTGACTTAAGGATAAAATATTCAGTACCAGTCCTCACCCCATAATGGTCTTACAGATAGCTGTAACACCCCCCAAAACACAGGCAAAGGGAGCTCTCCCACACCACAAACTCTGTGTGAGACCTCAAAATCCATTTTGTGGTTCATGAGCCCAGTGACTGGTTCTCTTGGTTCGTGCAGTGGTTTTGGAGATTTAGGGTATTTTTCTTATTGACCCCATGCACACATTCTTCTGAAGATGAAATTTAGCATTGGTTTTCCATTTTTGTAGACAGTGTTGCTTGTATCTTTCAGCACCATGAAAACCCTTAAGTCTACCCTAGTAATACTGCACAGCCAGTGTGTTGCCCTGGGGCCAGATCCTGAGGCTTCTCATTCCAGATCACAGTATTAGTTTTTTCTTTCTGTGTAACAGTGATTGTGCCAGAGGTCCCTTTGTGGTCTTGCTAGGGAGTGCCAAAGTAGCAGGCAGCCAGACAGATGACGATCTAAAAATACATGGATATGACAGTGTCAAAAATGGCCACCAGTCACAAAGCAGAATGAAAACACATGGGGAATGATGCTCTCAAAAGTGTCAGCTTTCCTGTATGTAGTGAGAGGATGCTGACTTTTCTGATGTCCCTCTGGGCAGAGGTGGCTTGGCTGAGCATTATGAATACTCATGGGACATGACATCATCAGAAGAGGAATCTCCCTGTTATAAAATGGTGTCTGAAACAACATGGTGGGCCCTGAGCATGTAGTGGGAGTGGCTGCCAGCTCTGCTATCCTTTGAGTATTCTCCCTGCTGTAACACAGCTGAAACAGAATGGGAGTCCCCAATGTCTGTAGGGGAAGGGGCTTCCTGGTCTGATGTACATCTGGGTAAACTGGAAGTTGTGGCTGGTCCTGCCAGTCTCGATGGACTACATGACCAGAAGGGGGTTGTGACTTCCAGTATGTATGGTACATATGGTCTGCAGTAGTAGGGAAAACTTCTGGTGGAACCTGGGAGTGGGTACCTTCTTCTTCTTATCTTGATTAAAGTTATCTCTATATTATTATCAAGGACAAGCTCAAGCAGGGTACAACATGGCCTATTACATAGTTTGCTATTCCTTGTCATGATGGGGAAGTTCTCATTCCCATTCTTATCCATGTATGCTTGCTTAGAACTGGACATTAGGAAGAATTCCTTTACTAAAAGAGGGGTCAGGGATTGGAACAGGCTATCCAGGGAGGTGGTGGAGTTGCCATCCCTGGAGGTGTTTAAAAAACGGGTGGATGAGTTTCTTGGGGACAGGGTTTAGTAAGGAGACAGGCATGGTTGGACTCCGTGATCTCAGAGGGCTCTTCCAACCAAGTGATTCTATGATTCTATGATTCAGTACAATGCCATCAGTGTTACAAGCTTTGCCTAAAATTAGAGAGGATCAGCATTGATAGAGACCTATAGCATATAATAACAGACCATGTTTATGAAAATAAGTGTTAAACAACCCTTTACTTGATAAGGAACGTATGAAACAGAAGAACTCTGAATATTAAAAAGTCATTATTACAGTATTTTCTATTTTGACAACGACGTCTACTACTTTGCTGCCCATCAGCATAGGGTGTTTTCTTGAGATTTGTGTATCTTTTGGGAAGTCCTGCATTTGGAGTACTTAAAGTTACATATAAAGACATGAGAGATCATAGACAGATTATTCTACAGGTGTAAGGAAAACATATGTTTTTTACTTGACCTTTTCTTTTGGAAAGGGTTTAATTGCTACCTTTTTTTTTTTTTTCCCCTGATTTTAAAACACTATTCCAGCAATAGAAAGAGTATTTTTATGCCCAGTCGAAGACTGTTAAAAATACTCTCCTGTCCTTATGACCATCACAACCTGAGAACTGGCAAGATGCTTGCATTTTTACAAGTCTTGCCTGCAAGCAGAGCAGTGCACCACTGGTACTAAACCCCACGACTGAGTCACTTCTGACTGGTGTGTCACTCCTGTGAGTCACTGACAACCGTAGCTATTATCAGGGCCTGTTTGGCTCCTGTCTATGCAGCTAGGATTGGATGGAGAAGGCATATTTGCCTACCCAAGACTGAGCAGGAGGGTTTACCCTTCCAAGATTTACCACATTCCCTTGTGAGGAACATGTTTGTCTTCTGGATCCTGCAGAGTGTCTGTGAAAGCAGAAAGGAAGAGAGAGTAAAAGACTGAGAGCAGGAAGCTCACACAGAACTATTAGCAACAGGTGTCCACTGCAGCTCATTCACTCAGCCAGTAACCAGCAAATCAGATTATTGCCATTTCTAGTTGAAAATAAATGAAAAATGGGGCAGGGCAGGTCTCTCTCAGAGACACAGGGGTCAATATGTGACTATTGTGGCACAGTGGGAGCTGTTAATGGTTGCTGGGCAGCCAGGAACAATGACCTGACAGACCCAGAGTGGGAGGAACAACAGCCCTTTGTGTAACAGGGTGAGGGGGACACCTGTCCCCACTGGGCCTCCAGAAGAAGTCTCCAGGGCAGGAGATAAACATACCTATGGAGTCCCAGAAGGGGCCTTGTGTCCAAGGAGGCTGCACCCAAGCAGCTGCAAGCTCCCTGCTCCTTATGGCAGGGACTGCAGAACACCAAGCCTCACTGTCACAGCTACCAACTCGCACTGGACAGTACCAGTTCCTTCAGCTTTGGGACGCAGGAACACAGGCAGAGTCATGTAACACCAAGGAAGAGGTGCTGGTGTTAGTAACTATTCTTGTGTAACCCTTTCAAGGTCATTATCAATGAAACTTTTCTGTACTACTTAAAAAAGTCTAATTAGGCAAAAATAAATTTCTGCATCCATAGTTCCTTTTTGACCATAATAAGATTTTGACTGTAAAAAATTGTGAACTGGAACAGGTCCAAAGTATGAAAAATTCAACAGTAAGCTAATTATACAAAATTTCTAATCCAATCATGCTGTTCAAGTAAAGAAGTATCTATTTGTTACTTAAGAACTGATAGCCCATAAGTATATGTTTCTCTTGATACTGATCTCTGCTCTCTGGTCCACATCAATGCATAAGCTTTCAGCACAACTCTAGTCTATTGATAACGAAGGTCAAAGCTCAACAGTAGCTGTGCATAACCTCTCATGATCCTGGATGCTCCTTCTTGCCTTGCTCTGTCCATGATTATATGTGCCCTGTTGAGTTTTCTCTTCCAACATCATCACATGTTTCTTCTGTTATCTTTTTTATGATTAATACTTCATTTTTGGACCAACACACAAAATTATTAGTTCCATGTTGCCTCGAAAGAAAATGTCCCCTTTTTAACTGTTATTTAAAGACAGTAATTGTTAGCTCCTTCTTCTCGGATAAGACTGATTTTATTGTTCCTTCTTAACAGTGATCACTAGCTGAGGGACTGAGAAAGAAGTTCCTTGTTGGTAGTGTAAATCATGCTTGTAAACTTCCTGGGATAGAGCTGAGCTGTTTCTAGAACATAAAAGGAAGAGCTTAGCTTCCCTCAGAACAACTCCTACAAACAATCCTCAATTGCATGCTGAGATACTGATACTTACCATTATAAGTCATTAAAACCACCTTTTCTCCTGCCCTCAGATCTCTTGACTGGTGTGTCCCAAAGCTGTCACCGCACCTTCTTCTGCTGTGAAAACAGTTAATTGTAGGATTGTAACTTGTAAAGGCGCAGTGAAAAAATATTGCTGTTGCAGAGAAGTATCTAGAGACAGCTGTTTCACTGTACTGATAAGAAGCTCAATTTTATGTACTCCTAGGTGTGGAGGCAAGACTGTTTGACATGTGATAAGTCCTCCAGTTAGGAAAATGTGAAGACGATGCAATTTAGAGAGAAGGAAGATAATAGAGACCAAGATTTGTTGAGATGAGTCAAAGGGAACAAGTTTTCTTCACTTTTGGAGCAGAAATTGAAGCAAATCTGTTTGAGTCAAATCTGATCTACTTTATGTCAGATTTTGCTTTGTCAACTTTGTCACCATTTGGTTTGAGTCTGATAAGTCTGGGATAATTGGATGGGAGAAGAGGAGATTTAAGGAGTCACAAAAAAGGAAACACACACCAGAACAGCCACAGTAAGAGGGGGAAATCATGTGACCAGGGAGGGCTAGGTAAAAAAGACTGGTATAAAATTTTGATATTTGATTATATTTGCCCTCAATGATCTGGGTTTTACTTTCTTTTTGAGAATGTTGCTGTGCCCTCAATGCACAGAGGAACTCCACACAGAGGAGTATTCTGTTCCTCTATAGAATTATTGTTTTATTCAAATTATGACATTAGCACCGCAATTTAGGATGTAATTCAACACCTCATGGTTTGAACAGGATACCAGGGCTGCCCAATAGTGTCAATTGATTTCAATTGCATTCCTATATGCCTACTAAAGATAAATAGCCCATGACTTGAATATTTTTTTGGTCTATGCAATATTATCAGATGACATAATTTCTCTGTTTTAGACTATGGTTCCCTGCACAGAGGCTACTCCTCCTTAATCCAGCCACACATCTCTTCTAGGGTGTGTTTGAGATCAAAGCACATATTGCATGGGGAATAGAGTATATTGTGCCTGATGACCGCATCTCTGCTGTAAAATAACACAGAGCAATGGATTAATCTTAGAGATCAATCCAGACTAAATGGCACAGACAGAATTGCACACATAGACATTAAGGTTAGTTGTTTCTATAGCAAAATTTGCTTGTATTGATACCACTGGAACGTTCTAAACCAGAGCAAATGAATGAATGAATGGTTAAATATTGCAAATTATCTAGCAATCATCTGTGCTCAAATTCACAACCTCACCCTCTATTAACAGACTCAAAGAGTCTGTCTCACAGCCAGCTTCCTGTATGAGTTAAGGATCCAGTCACAGCATCACACTCTTGATTATTGTCATGGAATTGTAGAATCATAGAATTGTTTAGGTTGGAAAAGGTCTTTAAGATCAAGCCCAACACTTTACCATATACTGCCAAGCCGCTATTAGACCATGTCCCTATGTATTATATCTACATGTATTTTAAAGGTCTCTAGGGATGATGGTTCAACCACTTCCCTGAGCAGCCTATTCCAGTACTTCACAGCCCTTTTAGTGAAGAAATTTTTCCTAATATCCAGTCTAAATTCCCACTGGCGCAACTTGAGGCCACTTCCTCTTATTCTAACAGTTTTTACTTCGTAGAAGAGATCAACACCCACCGCACTACAACCTCCTTTCAAATATTTGTAGAGAGCAATAAGGTCTCTTCTCAGCCTTCTTTTCTCCAGGTTAAACAGCACTTCTCTCAGTCACTCCTCATAAGACTTTTTCTCTAGACCATTCACCAGCTTTGTTGCCCTTCTTTGGACACATTCCAACACCTCTATATGGAGTAACCACACAGAGAATGCTGGAGTCCTGACAGAGAAAGATCTGAGATAAGGAATTGTCCAGGCAGGAAAAATAAATTCTTAAATATATGCAGGATTGGAGGCAGAGGGGAGTGAAAGCATGTTCACAAAGGAGAACAGCAACTTCAGGAAAAAATGAAAAATGGGCCAGCAAGCCTCATAGGCTTGCCAAGAGAAGCTCAAGAGCATCACCTGAATGCAAGATAACCAGAATAAATATCTGCCTGAGGACTTGCTCCATGGAATAATTTTGCATAACAGTAGAGTAGCTTCATGCCTGTTTAGCACTTCATAACTGGAAGGATAATTTTTGTAATTAACCTTCTGCTGTGGAACCATGGCATTGTTGCATATAGTTCTGTGCTCAGTGGTGATGTAGGAAGCAGGACTACAATGAATTAACATTGTAGAATTATAGATAACTGGAATGTTCAGTAACCACCTAATTCAGAGTATCTCCTCTTCAACGTGATATCAAAGTGATGAGCACCAAGCAGGTTGCTGGCAACTCTACAACAAGCTTTTTATTGTGCATTTGTACCTGGTTAAGTATCTATCAACTAATTAGAAAACGTTTTAGGTTATATACTAAAAACGCTATCACTGCAAATAAGTCTAGTGTCATAATGTGAAAAATGAGTCTTCAAGGCTACATGCCTTTTTGTATCAACCTGTAAGATAATTGTGAATTGTCTAAAGTAACAAGTAGTTCTCACAGCCTAACGTTCATTCTAACATATGATGTCAAATTTGTCCTCAGTTTATCCAGTGTTACTTACCTATGAATTGGGAATCGCTTTTCCCAGGGCTATTGTCCAATCTCTATAATAACATTATACAATAATCACAGAATCATAGAACGGTTTATGTTGGAAGGGACCTTATGGACCATCTAGTTCTAACCCCTCTGTCACAGGAAGTTACACTTTCCACTGGATCAGGTTCCTTAAAGTCTCATCCAACCTGGCCTTGAACAACACCAGGGAAGGAACATCCACAACTTCTCTGGCAACCTGTTCCAGGGCCTCACCACTTGCACAGCAAAAAATTTGTTCCTAATATCTAATCTAAATCTATCCACTTTAAATCCACTTAAAATCGTTACCCTTTATCCTGTCACTACACTTGCTAATAAAGAGCCCCCTCTCCTGCTTTCCTGTAGGCTCCCTTTAAGTACTGGAAGGCCACTATAAAGTCTTCTTCTCTTTTTTAGGCTAAACAAGCCCAACTCACTCAGCATGTCCTCATAGGGAAGATGCTCCAGCTCTCTGATCATCTTCATGGGTCTCCTCTGGACTCAGTCTAACAGATCCATGTCCTTCCTGTGCTGAGGACTCAAATTGAATGCAATACTCCATGTGAGGTCACATGAGAGCAGAGTAGAGGTGGAGAGAATCACGTACCTTAGCAAAATTTCCAGAAGAATCTGCTCCATTATCTTACTGGGCATGGAGGTGAGACTGACCGGCCTATATTTTCCTCCATCTTCCTTTTCTCCTTTTTTAAAAATAGGAGTTATATTTCCCCTTTCCCAGTCAGTAGGACCTTCACCAGACTGTTATGACATCAAATATGATGGAGAATGGCTAAGAAACTTCATCTACCTGTTCCCTCAGAGCTCATGGGTTCATCTCATCAGATCCCATGGATTTGTACACCTTCAGGTTCTTTAGACTGTCTCAAACTTGATCTTCTCCTACAGTAGACAGTTCTTAATTCTCCCAGTCCTTCCCTTCTGCAGCTTGGGTGATGTGGCTTAACTAGGTCTCTCGTTTCCTTCTGGAGAGGCCCCCCATTCTCCCTAGTCTTCGTTTTATCACCAACATAGCTATAGAAGATTTTCTTGTTGTCCATGATATCCTTGGCCAGATTTAATTCTGTCAGAGGTTTAGCTTTAGTCATCTGATCCCTGGCTGCTGGGACAATTTCTCTGTATTCCTCCTAGGCCACATGTCCTTGCTCTGTAGGCTTCCCATAGTACTGTGTATAATAATGTAAGAAAAGAACATCACAGACTCCTGGTTTTCTGTTCTCTAATCCCCTAAAATGGAGGCTTTCCAAGCATTTGATGAGATCTGCAAACACCCAAAGGAATCACCATGCACCAACTTTAGGGCCTTTAGGTACAAACTATTAATTACCAATATATGTTTTAACCTTAACTCTGATGTTAAATGGATCAGTTATAATATATATACAGTCTTCAGGCCAAAGGTTTATGAACAGATACAGGACTAGACCTTTAACAGTTGGCTCCACCTCCACATTGGTAATGGTACGCTTAACCTTTTATTTCTCATCATCTTCTTTTCCCCACAATTCATACCTTGAGTCCTCAAAATGTTGCTATTTTGTCTGTATATAGGTGACTTTTTCCCTCATTACTAATTTTTTGAAGTAATGTATGGACTGTGTTACAACCCACAAAACTGGTAGTTTTGTAAAATAATACTGAGTTGCTGCATTGAATACCTCTGTGTTTGGACATTTGATTTTGCAACGCCTAAAAATTTTGAAGGCATTATGAGACAGAAGGGTGAGAAGGGTTTTTTTAGATAAGTCTGTGTTTTCTTTCAGGGGAAACTAGCTAGTTCATTGTAATTATCAGGTTTGGAATAAATGAACATTTATGAGATTTGGGTTATTAATAGCCCAGAAACCATGAATGACCTGGGAAGCTGAGCTGAGTTATTTGAACCTGTATTCATATATAACCAATGTGCTATTATTGCGCTGCCTTAGCTCTCAGGAGAGCTTATCCACAAGGGAATTTTACTTTCTCGTATGATACTGAAAAGTCTAATAAAATATTAATATTTAGAAAATAAATGGAATCAAAGTATGTAATGAGGAATGATGATTTTTTTTTTAGTGTCCCTTGTACAGACAGGAAAGCTTTTTGTATAATCTTCTTCCATGCCTCTTCTATGCCTCTGTCACTTATTTTATCCCTATATGGATTTAATGAAAATTCAATATTTAAAAATATATGTTTATTTATTCCACTCAGGACAACTCTTTTTTCCCTTATGTGTGTTTGTCAGTTCTTCTTCTATCAAAATCATTTTTATTATCCACATGCTTCTGAGAGAGAAAACTTGTCTATACTGTTCTTACATGATGTTATAGATTTCAAGGAAATTTAGTGTCTTGTTTAAATAAGTGTGAAGGACTGAGCAAGTTCTAGCTCTGGTAGATGAAAGATCCTCAGTGTTCAGGTAAGAAGGCAGTGGAAAAACAATATTCATATTTCTCCGCTTTTGGATTATGAGATACAAAAGAAGACTTGGTTCAAAGACACAGAACAAAGCTTTCTTAAGTAAGGCATAGAAGCATCTTTTGTTTTCTAGTGAACATCTATATTGTTTATGAGATTTTTTTTTTGTTTGTTTGCTGACTTAGCAAACCAGGTTTCATAAGCTGCTTGAATCACCAGTAAAAGTAAAGATTTGGAATCTATTTTGCACAGGTACTGAGTAGCCACAACTCTGTATGAAATCAAGTCTCATTTGAAAATAGATTTATGGTATTTACATAAATAGTGTTTAATTTTTTACTTCTGTGTTTTGTTATTTATTAAAATATCCTGTGTTTCAATCATGCCTTACATATTGCTAGAAAAAAGATACTGATACATAAATAATATAGGCTTGCCAGCTTAGAACAACACCCACAGATTTCTCAGCTATTGACAATGACACATGCCGAATATATCATTTCGTTTAGGTATGATTTGGAAGGAGAAAAGAAAGAATAAAAATAGTTTCAGTAGCTGTCATTTTGTTCTACAACCTGCATTTTCTCTACTAAAGGCATCCATTAATAGCGTGGCAAAAAAATAAGCTTACATTTTTCCTAGTTTGGTAAGGATATATGATCTCATTTAGGCATTTCACAGTATCAAAGTATCACAGTATTACAAGGTTGGAAAGGACCATGGAGATCAAGTCCAACCTATAACCCAACACCAACACCAACTCATCATCTAAACCACAGTACTAAATGTCTCGTGCAATTCAGTCAGTTTCCTAAAGATAGGAGGAATTACTTTTGTCCTCACCCCATTTATGTACAATTTGTAAAACAGAAATATAAGAAATGTAGCATTAAAAAGAATGTTAATTGCAAAGGACAGAAATAGAGATGAAGGAGTTCTTACGAGATCTGTTTTTGTAGCTTGTGCACAAAAAGCCTGTATGTAAATCTACATTTAAGTAACTGAAAATGGTTTGACATTCAGAATGCTGAATCACTCAAAAAAGCTGTTGGCACAATTGAAAGCCAAGGATACGTGCACTCTCTGACAATAAAGCCACATTTTTTTGTATGCATAATTTCACCACATTTATTTAAGTATTTTAATCTGAAGTTATCAAACTCTTCTCTATGATTTCCTCTACCTCTGCTTCCTGTTTTCTAATCCATTCTTTCCTTCATCATCTTAACTCTTATATACTGGACATCCAGTATAACAGGAAAAATAAAAAGTATGAAAGGGGACCAAAACAAAAGACCCAAATCTAGTCATTATTTTCTGGGTGCATAACAAAAACTAGAAAAGCAATTTCTGAAATCTTAAAACTCTAAGGAATTTGGTCTATGATTTTACATGCCTGGCTGAGATCCAGACTCATCCATATTTCACAGAAATATGAGCAGGAATAATTTTATTAATGTTTACCGCTTTACCTCTCAGTTGGGAAACCTCCACGTCAAATGAAAGGTTTATACTATATGTTAGCTGGAACCCAAGTCTTCTAGAAAGCGTTTTGGCAAATTATGACTAAAGAAATAGTAACAATAATGGTTTAATGGACAGAACAGCTGTTTTGATGGTGCTGATTATCCATTTACTATTGAGAGCTCACTAGTCTAATAAATATACTTTTTAATCATTATAATCATAGTGTTATAAAAATAATGTTAAAAAATAAAATAAGACACAATGCAAATTATTTTTTAAACTAAATTTAAGTCCAAGATTACTTTAATTACTGACGTTAATCTATGTTTTCCCTTATTCAGAATTTTCTTATCCAAGGTTTCAAAACAATCTTTGTTTCCAACTCCAGTTTTATACATCCTTCTTATTCATATATAGTTTAGATTTGCAAAGATAATAGTTGTTTAGTTTCTTTTCTGAGAAGTCTCCTTGATGCAGAAGTCCACTCTGGTTTGCATGGCAAGATTTTGATAATGAAGAGGCTAGAGGAGTGGCTTCTTTGAGAAGACTCTAGAAGCTTCCCCTATGTTTGTTACAGCCAGTACTAGCTGGCTACAAAACTGATCTGCTACTGGCCAAGTTTGAGCCTATCAGCGATGGTGGTAGTGTCTTTGTGATAATACATTTAAGAAGTAGGAGGAAAAACCTGTGCAATGCAATTTTAGCCAGGGAGAGTAGTGAGAACATGTGAGAGTAATAACTCTGCAGACACCACGGTCAATGAAGAAGGAGGGGGAGGAGGTGCTTCAGGTACCAGAGCAGAGATTCTCCTGCAGTCCACATCAAAGACCATGGTGAGGCAGGTTGCCCCCCCTGCACCCCGTGGAGATCCACAGTGGAGCAGATATCCACTTGTAGCCCATGGAGGACCTCATGCCTCATGCGGCCAAAGGAGGTTATGAGCGAGCGTATGCTGGAGCAGGTTCCTTTGAGGAATTGTGAACCCATGGAGAGAAAAGCCCACACTGGAGCAGATTTGGTGGCAGGACACATACTGGAGCAGTCCATTCCTGAAGTACTGCATCCTCTGGAAAGGACTCACACTGGAGCAGTCCATGAAGAACTGCAGCCCATGGGAAGGACTTGAGTTGAAGAAGTTTGTGGAGAACTGTCTCCTGTGAGAGGGACCTCATGCCAGAGCAGGAAAAGAGTGCGAGAAGTTCTTCCCCTCAGGAGAAAAAACATGTGATGAACTGACCACAACCCCTAAGACACTGGGGAGGAGGAGGTAGAGAAAATCAGGAGTAAAGCTGAGCCCAGGAAGAAGGGAAGGGCGGAAGGAAGGTGTTTAACATTAGGTTTTACTTCTCATTATCCTAGTCTCGTTTGATTGGCAATAAATTAAATTAATTTCCCTGAACAGAGTATGTTTTGCCCATGATGACGAATGATCTCCCTGTCCTTATCTTGACTCACAATACTTTTGTTATATTTTCTCTCCCTGTTCCAGCTGAGGAGGAGGAATGCTAGAGTGACTTTAGTTGGCACTTGGTGTCCAGCCAAGGTTAACCCACCACAGCCGCATAAACTGTAGTTAGTATAAGCAACCATTACCATTATCAACCTATAACTGAACTAAAACCGCAACAAATAGTGAAAACTGTAGTTGATATTGTGATATTTAGTACTTCTAAATAAGACAGAAGAAAATAAGGAGAGGACTACAACCACCAGAAGGAGAAGAAGTGCTAAAGTCAGAAGAAGCATTATCTGCCTCAAAGAAAGAACTTTTTAAAAAAGATCACAACAGAGACATTGTGAACACTTGGAAAAAGACCTGAATTTCCCTCTACAGTTGGCTATGTCCAATTTCCCTGCTTCCTGGTCAACAGCTTGGTGACTTCTTTTTTAACAAAGACTTCATATCCTGTTTAGTTTCACATTTCTGTACAGGTATCGTAAAAGTTTGCTCACTGGAGGACAAAAGTCCACTGCATGTACTGGCAAGCTGAAAAATGATATTGAATAGTATTTTAGTCCCACACACAGAATATCATTTGTTATCAATTATTCACCTCTTATCATTTTTCCTTTTGCTGTTAGCTTTTTCTTTCAGTATCATAAACACAAATCACCTTTGGAACTCATTGATTTATGGACAAAAAATGGCTATCATTATCTGTTTCCAAAAACAATTTGTATATTTTCTTTCAATATTTATTTTTCACCAGACATGGTAGAATAATTTGTAACTCATTGCAAAATGGAGAAAAGACATTTTTAATGGTGGTGGTGTTTTGTTTTTTTTTTTTTTTTTTCTTTAAAACAAATTTTTCTATTGAAACAGTTCAGGGCCATTTCTACTTTTCTTTTACAAAATGTTTTTATCAGTCCTTATGCAATTAGCCACTGGGACCATTCAATGCTAATTTTGTATAAAACAAAAGTAATTTCAGTTATTAAAATTACTGAATGCTTTCAGTCATTTTACCAATGAGAAACATTATTTTTTCATTTGGATCTGTTGGAAGTTGTAGCTCAAACCTCTGTTTTTAGTGGGCTGAATTTCTCTGTCAGGACTACTCATCCAAGAGGCAAATACTTGGCTTACTGTATGACAGAAGACATAAATTTTTTTGTGTACCATGGGAAAGGTATTTAGAATCTTATGCAGGAGATCTGTCTTGAGAGGAGGAATGGAAACTAAAAATCCCACGAGGCAATATACCAACATAAGGAGACACTACTTGATATCACTCAAAATGAGTCATTTAGAAAATAATTTGAGATTATTTCAAAAGAAAAATCAAAACATAAATGGTTTAAATAATCAAACAAACATATATAAGAGACGTTTCATGCTGTACACGTACTTAAATGCTCAGATGATTTATTGATGGCAATAAAACTTGATAGTGAGAAGAAAATTAGTACTTTTGATTCACACACCAATACAAGTCATTTTGAAAATTCATGATGGTATATTCTGTTTTCATTTAATAACTTCTTGAAATATTTATGTATTTTTTCCCCTCTGGGTTGTAAGCATCGCTATGTAAGTCTACTGTATTGGAAATAAAATTAAAGATCTTCACATCTAATAGTTAATAAAGGATTTTGCATATTCATTCTTGATTTACCAAGGTTATATTTAGTCTCTCCCAAATGTTTCTTTAGATGAACTAGATTGTAATCTTCTCCTGATCAAACAAGAAAGGCCATTTTAATCTTGTTTTCTTATTTCCAAAAAAGAAGAAATTTCACCTGTGTCTGTTCTATTCCATTTCTGAGGGTCAAGTAAGAAAGTTAATAACTTCGTCTTGCCCATTTGCTCTGACAGCTGGTGGTCAATTAGTATTCCTTCATCCCATAATTGGAATCGCTGATTACAAACCACTGTTGCTAAGACTCAAATATTGTGGCTCATTTGCAACTTCACTGCCAGGTGAGATTAAGGGAAACGTCCCCTTGGTTAAGCCACCAGGAGCTGTGCCAAACTATAATCAGTCTTTTGCATACATCAGAGACCTACAAACGGAGCAGAATGATTGTGTAAGCAGCAGCTGCAAGTTAAAGCTGCAGCAAATTCTTCAAACATATGCACTTTGCCAGATATCAAACCACTCCTGCAAATGTCAGTACCACATTACTTGGCAAGTTTTCTAAGACATACAGCTAACACAGCGCAGAAGATCACAAAATTGTCCACCCAATATGTAAATATTTTTTTAACCACATGCAGATAATAATTCTGATTCTTCTATTGATGAGGGTATAATTGCTGTTTCCTCTGCATTCAGAACTCAGAATATCCAATAGTGAATCTTAATAAACACTGCATTTGTAAAAAATCCAATTTCTGAAATGGCTTTTCTATGAAGAAATACTTAGCACAATGTTACCATGTTATCCTTTTACCAAAACAGGTCTAGCTTTTACTGATCATTAGCTGTGAAGTAAAGATCACTGCGGGTAAGGCAAAATTAGAAGTAGGAAGAATATGCAAAAATCTCATGAGAAGTGAGGTTTAAGATG
Source organism: Geococcyx californianus (assembly GCA_013389885.1). NCBI lineage: Eukaryota > Metazoa > Chordata > Aves > Cuculiformes > Neomorphidae > Geococcyx > Geococcyx californianus. Next base: position 46,402 of record VWPV01025346.1, read on the forward strand.
AGGAATATGGTCAGTTTTCAGATGATAAATGTTTTGATAGAGCCATGTCTTTTTTTTTTCTCTCTCTCAATATATCTCCAGTTTTAATTCCTCACTCATGTTCAAGGAGCCCTACTAAATCAATGTTTCAAAATACTACTACTACTTTTTGGTGTGGTTATTTCAGTTAGAAATATTATCGTATTCTAGGAATTAATCTAAGAATCAGGAGACTATGTTTCTGTGGTTCACAAATATAAACTCCTGATATGATAATGATTCCTTTTCTCTTATTTCCCTTTGTCTCAGTCTGTTTAAATTATACCATCTTTAGAACTAATATTCTCTCATTGTATTTTTGCTACTGTGTCTCAGCACTTTGAACACCAATGAATGGGAGCTACCATCCATAAACATAGTTCAGACAATAATTGGAAGCTGTAATTTTGGCGTTCAGCTCATTCTTTCAGGGGACAGTGTCTAGAAATGTGCTTAAATATTTTAAGGCTTTCAGTGTTTTCTTCAATTTCCAGAAGAGCTTGTTGAAATCCTCATCTTTGTTAGCTGTTAGTCTGAAGTGAGCCTGCTCATTGCAAGCAATCAATGTGTTTAATGTTCTGGGAAGTGCAATAGAAACAAGATTACCGTTCACTTCAGAACAGTTCTTGCTTTATTTTGAAATGTGCCAATAAGAGCCCAAAAATCGACTTCACAGTATGTATGTTACAATATATACTGCTGTCCTTATGCTTGGAGTCCTTGACAATCTCCTATTCTCTTATATTACATGTACGACTGACATGTTGAAATGTGCGTTTCTTAAGGTTCAGTGTGTCTGTGATTTCAAATGACACAAACTGGCTTTAACTGAATTATGTTTTCTGTTGATCTTTCATGGACTCCAGCTTTTTGTCCATCAAATTTTGCAAATGTTACCTCTTTGCCTCACCAAAGTATGAGAGCATCAGTGAAGGGACTGAGTTTCAGAGTTCCTTAGTTCTCTTCCTCTATTTATATAGAGCATTTTGCATTAAGAGAATNACCAGGAGCTGTGCCAAACTATAATCAGTCTTTTGCATACATCAGAGACCTACAAACGGAGCAGAATGATTGTGTAAGCAGCAGCTGCAAGTTAAAGCTGCAGCAAATTCTTCAAACATATGCACTTTGCCAGATATCAAACCACTCCTGCAAATGTCAGTACCACATTACTTGGCAAGTTTTCTAAGACATACAGCTAACACAGCGCAGAAGAACACAAAATTGTCCACCCAATATGTAAATATTTTTTTAACCACATGCAGATAATAATTCTGATTCTTCTATTGATGAGGGTATAATTGCTGTTTCCTCTGCATTCAGAACTCAGAATATCCAATAGTGAATCTTAATAAACACTGCATTTGTAAAAAATCCAATTTCTGAAATGGCTTTTCTATGAAGAAATACTTAGCACAATGTTACCATGTTATCCTTTTACCAAAACAGGTCTAGCTTTTACTGATCATTAGCTGTGAAGTAAAGATCACTGCGGGTAAGGCAAAATTAGAAGTAGGAAGAATATGCAAAAATCTCATGAGAAGTGAGGTTTAAGATGAGGAATATGGTCAGTTTTCAGATGATAAATGTTTTGATAGAGCCATGTCTTTTTTTTTTCTCTCTCTCAATATATCTCCAGTTTTAATTCCTCACTCATGTTCAAGGAGCCCTACTAAATCAATGTTTCAAAATACTACTACTACTTTTTGGTGTGGTTATTTCAGTTAGAAATATTATCGTATTCTAGGAATTAATCTAAGAATCAGGAGACTATGTTTCTGTGGTTCACAAATATAAACTCCTGATATGATAATGATTCCTTTTCTCTTATTTCCCTTTGTCTCAGTCTGTTTAAATTATACCATCTTTAGAACTAATATTCTCTCATTGTATTTTTGCTACTGTGTCTCAGCACTTTGAACACCAATGAATGGGAGCTACCATCCATAAACATAGTTCAGACAATAATTGGAAGCTGTAATTTTGGCGTTCAGCTCATTCTTTCAGGGGACAGTGTCTAGAAATGTGCTTAAATATTTTAAGGCTTTCAGTGTTTTCTTCAATTTCCAGAAGAGCTTGTTGAAATCCTCATCTTTGTTAGCTGTTAGTCTGAAGTGAGCCTGCTCATTGCAAGCAATCAATGTGTTTAATGTTCTGGGAAGTGCAATAGAAACAAGATTACCGTTCACTTCAGAACAGTTCTTGCTTTATTTTGAAATGTGCCAATAAGAGCCCAAAAATCGACTTCACAGTATGTATGTTACAATATATACTGCTGTCCTTATGCTTGGAGTCCTTGACAATCTCCTATTCTCTTATATTACATGTACGACTGACATGTTGAAATGTGCGTTTCTTAAGGTTCAGTGTGTCTGTGATTTCAAATGACACAAACTGGCTTTAACTGAATTATGTTTTCTGTTGATCTTTCATGGACTCCAGCTTTTTGTCCATCAAATTTTGCAAATGTTACCTCTTTGCCTCACCAAAGTATGAGAGCATCAGTGAAGGGACTGAGTTTCAGAGTTCCTTAGTTCTCTTCCTCTATTTATATAGAGCATTTTGCATTAAGAGAATAACATTATGTCTACTGAAGAAGTTAGTTAGCTTCATTAGCAAGAAGGATGTGAATAGTCATGGTCTGGTTTGTGGTGAGAAGATTAAACTCCCAACTGTCCCAGAGAGCATATAAAGAGGTGCTTGGAAGTCAGTATCTGGAACAGTGAGTGGAGAAATAAAATGTAACATCTGTAAAGTTTTGAGTATTGTCAACAGTGATGGGAAGAGCAGATCCATTAGAAAGAGAATGCCTGAGATCATAGAAAAGTATAAACTAGATAAACTCATTGCCTATTTAAAAAATCCTTTTATTAAATGTCCTATAAAAATAATGCCCTATAATATAATATAAATAATATAAATGTAAATAATATAAATAATAATATAATATAAATAATAATAAATAATATAAATGCCCTATAATATTTCTTAGCAAGTGAGCAGGGTCCTGTCTCTACCAAAGAGCTCTACTGGATATATAGGTTAGCAAAAATATCTATTTAGAGCTTAAGATTATCACTATTTCCATTTGTGGTTCAAAGATGAGGGACATAAAATAAATATATATTCAATAAGGACATCTGAGTCCAATCTTACAATGATGTTTTCACTGTGCTTGCTTCCAATTTATTGCTTTGTCATAGACCCATAAAATAATAACAAAAAAAATAGTATTTTCCTAGGCAGCACAAAACTGAATAATTGACCTTTTAGGTAGATCAATAAAAGAACAAAGAGAGATTACTATGTCTTGTCCAGTCTCTGAAGAGTATCTTTGTAGAAAAAGGGATGAAGGTGGCCCTTCTGTGGAAAAATATATCTTATAATACAGAAATCCAAAACAGAGTATACAACTCACATCCCAAAAGCCTTTACTTGCACTCATTGGCTATGAAAAGAACCTTGTGATGTGATTTAGATATAAATATGTGTATCTATAGATATAGATACATAGAGAGATACAGACATGTCAGACATTGTAAATGTAAATGTCTGACATTAATTTAAATGAATCTCCACAAACTGTTATAGTTTTTCTGTGTTCTTTGACAGCAACACAGTATGCTACAAGACTATCAGTGACCGGGAAAGAGTTTACAGTTCTGTTTTATCATCCTTGAATATAGATGGTGATTTTTGGGTTTCAATTGCATAATACTCATATTTAAACAAATACTTATTTAAAATATTTGTGAGTTCTAATACATTTAAAATACACAATTCAGAGATAAAAATGCAACAACAGCTTGAGGAACTATTGCCTGTTTAGCCACATCAGACTTAAACTAACCTGGTAATTCATGCAGGTTTCTTGCTTATTATGCCTGGAAGGACTACACTCTAGGGATTAGTGGTAATTATGTTTCAGTTTAAGATCATCTCCATAGAGCAAAGACTGCCAATTGAATCATATTGTGCTGAACTGCATAAAAATTGTGCCAAATTATGTGTACATACTTTAAACGCAAGCTGCTCATGAAAGAAAAAAAGTTGCAGAATATACTGTAATGCAAAAAATAGTTAGCGACAAGAAACGTAACTGTTGTTTTCCTGGGTAATTTGTTTCTAAGTTTACTCTTTCTACTGAAACTCATAGAAAAAGGTATGTCTTGGAGATCAATACTCAAAATTTAGGAAAATGAAAAACAAATTGGGGTTTTTTTGCATGAGATTTTGTAAGCATGTTGGCTTAACTAGTAGTCAAGTATTCTGTGCTGATTCTTAAGTTTCTAGATCTTAATTTAGAAAAATAAAACACCCTTTTCCCATCTCAACTTTTATAGATACTTCTGTTGATATCTTCTTCAGCTCTCCTGCAAACTCCTACATCACTTTACTGAAACAATTCCCTTAAGACAAGATACATAATGTTATTGCAGTTGCTATGAATTTAAAAGGAATTTAATATCATTTAAAAGAAAATCTATGTGTTTCCAGAAGTCACAAAATGCCATCCAGAAAGAGCTAGATGTGCTGAAGAAATGGTTGAACTGGTACCACAAGAGAATTCTACTATTGGGAAGGAAGATCTCCCTCTGGCAGTGAGACAGACTGGGGGACTGAGGACTAGGGAGCAGCTCTGAGGAACAGTGAGCTGGACATGAGTTGGAAGTGCGTCCTAGCCCAAAAATGGCCAACAATTTCTGGGGCTCCATGAAGAGAGGAATCTCAAAGAAGCCCTCCAGGATATTACAAGGAGTATATCATGAAGATAGGGCCGTGCTTTTCCCAGCTGTGCATGCAGAGAATGAGAGACAATGAAAATAAACTGAAAGAGAAGAGATTCAGCCTGAAAGACATTCAGGCAGTAGATCATATTGTCCAGAGTGGCCATGTAGGTTCCAACCTTGGAGGTTTTCAATACCCAGCTGGATAAAGCTCTGAGCATCCTGGCCTGATCTCAGAGCTGATACAAATCTTAGTAGGAGATTGGACCAAGGTCTCTTCCAACATGTATTTGTCCATGAAAATTTTATGACCACGAAGGTGAATTCCCAGAAAATTATTTGCCAACTTAATATCACTTCACAATGCCACATCAATGTGCTGAGAGTCAAGATTTCATCTCAGGGTTTGAGACAGCATTTTCCCTTACAACCAAAATTAATTTATGCCATTGCATGGATGAATTTCCAGTCCTCCATAATACTTGATGGAAAACACTCTTTCACATCTAGTTTGTGTTCTATGCTTTGATTTGGGTTTTGTTTTGGGTTTCTTTGTGTTTTCAGAAAGCTAATCACAAAGATGTCCTCCTTGGTTTTTTTCTTCATAATTCGTATGACAAGTGTTAGCTATGATATTCTTGCATTTCTTATTAGCCTAGGAAATGGTCCATTAATCTAGGACTTTCTTAATTTAAAGGGAAGTTAGAACTCCTATAAAAGGATGCAGGAGGGTTTTGTTACAAGATTCATTGAACAGAGCTAATTGAGATTTCTAAGCTTCCATTATTTTCTTTGACCACTGCATTTTCCTGCATACATTTATTTTTTATCAAGTTTTCTCTTCATAAATTGGTATATGGACTCCAAATGGTTCTAGCTTGCTATTGTGTTTCCAGTCCAGCCTCAATTTCATTTCTGTCTGTCAGTGTTCTAGCCAGCAAATAATTCTACTGATAAGGGGGTAAAGCATACTTTTTCACCTTTCTAAAAAAATACTGAGTACTTCCATAAGTAATAAGTGAACATCTCTCTTAAGATAATGAATACAACTGTTCATAAAAGAGTCTTAATAATGTGTTTGCAATCAACTCATGCTCACCAGATTGTCTCTCATAATTTTCAGGTCTCAGTAAGCACAGGTTCAATAAGCACATTATCTGCAGCTTATGCTATTATACCTTTTAAGTTTTCAAAATAAAATTAGAAAGTATTTTCTATGCTTAGCGCTCTTAAATGGAAATACACTTTGAAATTTGTAGCTTTGATGTTCAAATCAAGGTTTCTAAAGTAACTAATTAAAGTGTTTTATTTTAGTTAGTAGAGTTCTAGAGTTCTAGTTCTAGTGTTCTAGTTAGAATGTCATGACCATTTTTATCAAACATCAGTAAACTACTAATTTCTGGAAAGGATAGATGCATCCATTTGTGCAGAAGACATTAGATTACATAAACCAAACTATTCTTTGAGGTCTAATCTCAGAAAAGTTAAGCATGCGACATCTCAGTCTACTGAATGCTACAAACATGGTCTTTCACTGAATTGACAAATCAGTAAGTTTATTTGATTCTTTTATCTGCAGGGCAAGAACAGCAAAGCTAATTGTTCTTGTGGACTACCTCTTTCCCAAACCTTTAAACGGTAAAGCCCAATTAGCATAAATACAAGTGTCACAGTTTCCCCATCTCTGCAATGAATTATCTAAAATACTCATTTTCTGAATTGTTATCCACCTATGCACCTGTGAAATAAGGTCGTCTTTTTTAACATTCTCTTGTCGTGAAGGCATCTTCACAAAATCTTAGCTTCTATTAGGCTGTAGATATTGCACGTGTAAGGTTTGATAACTGCTCTAACTTAAAAAATATCTATACAAATTACAGGTATGAAGCAGAATGCACTTTTCTGATTACATTATAGTGGATGAGGATTACCGTCTTTTCTGGATTTTCAAGATTTGTTTTTTAAAAGTACACTAGAAGCACTTTAAGGAAGTGCTTTTTGATAGTATTCCTCATGAGTTTCAAGAAGGTATAGTCTAAGAATTAGAGATAAGTACTGAACTTTTTGGTCTCCGTAAAAACATGGATCTTGGCAACAATTAAAACCAAATTTAGGCATGTCGGGAATCTACTGGCAAAATATCAGATATATTAGGATTTGGTAAGGGATTTTTAGAAATATGCTTTAGATGAGCTGAAATTAATTACCAAAATTATCTTTGAGTAATAATCTAGGAACGTATATCTTCCTGCAGAATTAGACACACATCTCTCCAATCAGAGAGCTGAAGAGCATGACGAATGTTGAAGAATATGAGAAAAGACTGAAAAATATTGAGAAGCTTTCTTTAGGAGAAATATCTCACAGAGAACATTTTTACATTGGAAAAACAAATCTCAGAAAAGCCTAAGAAGAAAACCAGAGGACTATAGCAAATAAAAGGAAGAAAGTCTTCAGAAAAGTAAAGCAATTCTTAATATTTTCTTTTTTTTTTTT
>VWPV01025347.1:0-10622 GCA_013389885.1 Geococcyx californianus
ATTATTATTATTATTATTATAGTTACATCACTAGCATTACCATTACAGGTCTCCAACAAAACATCCAATAGAGGAATTGTAGAGGATCCCAAAGGACATGTCAGAAAGTAAATCCAATTTCCAATTATCTTGTTGGACCTAAAATACTCCCATTAACAACATGTATGTTCTGCAACATCTGAGAGACTGAACCCTTGTGAGAGATGCTGTCAGATAAATGCTGGCACAGCTCTTTGGGGCTTTCAGATGGCAAAAGTGAAGATGGCAGGTGCAGAATGGCCAAACTAAACTGACCAAGACCAAATCTATACACTAAGATTGCTGAAGGACAGATTATTGGCTAATGCTGCTAGGCACTTGTAGTCTGTTCTTGGTTCAAGCTTCAGAGCTCTGTGCTTACACAGCATGTGTATGTGCCGAGCAGAGAGAATCTAACTGTGTTTACTCCACAACCAAGTAGAACATTCTTTGAAGACCTCTTTGCTTTTGTACAGTGAGACATCATGGAAAAGAGATGTTTTCAAAAGCCACTGTTACTGTGAGCATGTCCTTGTTTCCGTGTGTCAGTAGCACAGCAGTTCTTCTAGGTAGCAAACACAGAATTTGTGCAGAAGAACCTGGTTCTCACAGCTTTCTCTCACTGTGTTCCACACGAGACTGTTCAAAGAGCATCCTGTCTGTTTGAGCAGTCAGATATTTGAAGACTTTGTTTCTTTCTACATTAGCTGACATTTTTAGGACTGGGTGAAGAAGATGGGATTTTTAACTCTACCTGATTTGTTATATTTCTTTATGATAAACATGGAGACATAATTCTGCTCACATCTGCTCTTTCTCACTGCTTTTAACACTGTTTTGTGATTGATCCCTTTCTGTGGCAAGAAATGTCTAACACAACTCTGGAGTCATTGCTATTGACTTCAGAGGCTTTTGTGTGGATTTACCTTCAGGTGCCATCAAAGAGTATCTCCTAATCATTATTCTTGATGTGCAAATGTTTCATGCCTTTGCTTTCTGCCTAATTGGGTTTGCAAGAAGAAACCATACTTATACTAATGGAGAAATCCGTAAATAAGGGAAACATCATCTAATGTCAATGATTGTCTAAAACTTAGTCTTGGCAATCTCATTACTGTTACTCTTTCCCTCAGCCACTGAGTTAGTCTCTATGAATTTACAGCTGATGATTGCTAATTCTGCTTGTCAGTAAGAACATAGACATGTTCCTTGATGATCTCCCAATATCACCTGAGTTCTCATTGCTAAAAACAGATTAAACTTCTTTTTCTGTAAATCTTGGTGGAGGAGCAGACCTCCAAGGGGGAAGAGGAAATCAAGGCCTTAAATGAGATAGATGGAAAATCTCTCAGATACTTCCACTTGACTTGTCAAATCAGTTTCCAGAAAAGTGAAATTATGGTGTGTCCATACTGAGGATGTTAGTGATCTTGACGGAGTAATTATTGTGAGACACGAGAGGAAGGAGCGATTCATCTTGACTTAGGCAGGAACTTATCTGGTTACCTGACATTAGCAGCTCCCAAAAGGTTCATTATTATTATTTAAAAAATCCATGTTAAAAACCTCAGGGTAATATCTTACATAAATGTAAAGTGGTTTTAATTTGCAATACTTATAAGCACCTGATTTGTTCCATTCATTCCTTCTCCTTCACCAAAAGACAAGAACCAGGACACATAAGCAAGTGGTCTGTTCAGCATCCCAGGTGTGCAACACAGCAATTTTAAGTAATTCAGTTGCCTTGTGCATACAAGGTTTGAGTTTTTTAGCATTACAGACTCTCTTGTTGGTGAGCCAGCATCAAAAGGAGTGACACAAAGGGAATGCTGTAGCCTTATTGCTCTCCTCCTTTTATCGAGATGTGGAGTCCTCTGCTGATGCATTACCTGTGTTGTAGTTTTACCAGAAACAAATCTTTATAGGAAAACCACATTCCTGAATTTCACTGCTGTTAACTACAAGTTTGGCTATCAATATAGATTTCCAAAACATTTTCATAGCCTGTAACTCTCACCATGAGAAACTGTCCCGATTGGAGTGCAGCAAGTGAGGCACGATACAGGAGGATGCCATCCCCTCAACAATGCACTGCTGAAGTACACGTTGTGTGGCTGAATGCATTTCATTGCTGTGCTCCCACAGGAAGGATGTCACAACCTCCGACCAGCTCTGTGTGACAGAGGTATATTCAGTGATCAGCTGCATATGTGAGAGGTCTCCACATGGTAGAGAATTAATTTCTTTTCTTTAAGTTGTATGAAGAAGTGAGCAGCAGGTCAAGGGAGGTAATTCTGCCCCTCTACTCCATTATGGTGAGACCTAACCTGGAGTGCTGTGTTCAGATCAGCGGTCCTCAGCACAGGAAGGAAAATATGGGTCTGTTAAAGTAAATCCAGAGGAGGGCCATGGAGATGATCAGAGGGTTGGGGCACCTTCCCTGTAAGGATAAGTTGAGAGATTTGGGGTTGTTCAGCCTGAAGAAGTCTCCAGAGGGACCTTAATGTAGCTTTCCAGTACTTGAAGAGGGCCTACAGGAAAGACAGGGAAGGACTCTTTATCAGTGAGTGCAGGAATAGAATGAGAGGTAACAGTTTTAAGCTTAAAGAGAGTAAATTTAGATTAGATATCAGGAAGAAATTTTTTGTTATGAGGCAGTGGAACAGGTTGCCCTATACTTGGAGGCGTTCAAGGCCAGGCTGGATGAGGCTTTGAGTAGCCTGATCCAAAGGAAGTTGTCCCTGCCCATGGAAAGGGGATTGGAACTGGATCATCTTTAAGGTCCCTTCCAACACAAATAGTCCTATGATTCTATGATTCTATAATTGAGGATCCTCTGTATTCATTATATGACATTCTTTATAACCTGGGCTGTAATAGATATGCAAAATATTTGCTGCATTTTTTTTGTCATTTACTCATTTCTGACTGGTTAGCAGTTCCATATGGTTTATATTAGCAAGATACTTTATGCAAATTTGTTTCTGCTAAGGAAAGGAATGAGATGAAGGAGAGAAAAATTTGGCCAGTGGAAACGAGATCAGCTTTCAAGCAGATGCCAGTTTGCTCTTTTAATTAGTCATGAACTAGTTCTGACTCAAAATCCATATAGGTGCATTAGCACAGTCCAAGTGAGTGTTCTGAGGTTTGCTGGGTTTTTGTCCATCACTGCAGCAGTGGCATTAGCAGTTTTGCCTCAAAGGTGGCTGACATTCAGTGAGTGACTTGAGTGTGTTCACACTGATCTGGCTGCAGGGTACAATTATGAAGGATTCCTGGCTCATCTTTTCCATAGAAGCTGCCTGAAATGACTCCACAGCAACTTTGGAAGTCATGGGGCAGTTTGAAGACTTATGTAAAATCAACAGAAAATCAGTTTTACGTGTGGGGAGATTGATATAAGAGAAAATGAAAAGACTCACTCAGGGCAGAGTAACTAAGCATTGGATTGCGTACTTTTGGCTTCGCATCCATAGTAGTGCCTACACTCAGGTCATAACAGGACAACATGCCTCAGCCAGCAACATGAGGCACAGGAGGATGAGGTTTTAGCCTATAGCTCTCCTTTGCCCAGATAAAGGGACCTCACCTTTATTTTCCCCCACAGACACCATTCATTTTTTTGAGAAACCCAAAAGGAATTAGATTCTCACAGAGCCTCTGCTGCAAAGACCAATAGTAGGTGACTCTCTGGCCGGTACCTGCTAGCAGAATTTCTGATCACCCCTAGAATACAAGTGAGACAATCAATTCAAATTCATGGTCTACATCTTTTCCAGTTGTATTACTACTTCTAAAGAAATGTTTGAAGTGTTTTTGAAAATAATGAACCCTGTGAAGTCTTCACTCTTCTTGGATATACATGGACCAAACTTATTTGTCTTCTAACTCAGTTTGTTATCTCGAGGCTACCCTGTGAAATTCTCTCTATTTATGCCTTCATACTGCACAACTCAGTGGAGGGTTTTCATGCTTTTTATACACTGGTGGCACAATGGGTTTTTGTTCAATACCTTATTGCATTCAACTCAATAAACATACTCTGTAAAATGAAACCACATGGTAGATTCTAGAGCTGTCAGTAAAGACCGCAGGCCTACTTTAATAACAGTGGTTTCCTAGAACTCAGGAGAAAGAAAAATCATAATCATTAACAAGAAATAAAATACTGCACATATCTAAAACGTCAGTAAAAATATGCTCCATTTAACTAATGAATGTTTTTATATGCAACAGAAATATCGACCCAAGATCGCAGTGTTGTGTCTCTTTGGAAAGACTTTACTCGAGCACCCTGTCAGGCTACCTGCTCTGTTGCACAGTACTTCTTTACCTCATCCCTTGGGAAAGTGGTGGAACAAATAATTCTGAAAACCATTCCCAGATGTGTGAAGGACAAGCCATCAGGAGTATTCAGCATGGATTCACCAAGGAAATGTCATGCTTAACCAACCTGCTAATCTTCTACAGTGGCAGTGTTTCCCATAATGTCCTCATAGACAAGCTATTGATGTATGGGCAGGATGAGCTGACAGTGAAGTGGATTGAAAACTGTCTGGATGGATGAGCTCAGAGTGATGTGGTGTGATCAAGTCCAGCTGGAGGTCACTAAGTAGTGATTTACTCCAAGAGTCAATACTGGATCCAGTCCTGTTTAACATCTTCATTAATGATCTAGATAATGGTACAGTATGTACCTTCAGCAACCTTACAGAAGACAAAAAACTTGGAGGAAAGGCTAATGCACCAGAGGGTCATGGTGGTATTCAGAGGGATGTCAACAGGCTGGAGAAATGGGCCAACAAGGCTCTCAGGCAGTTAATTGGGCAAATGCAAAATTATATACCTGAGGAACAACAGTCTCAGACACCAAGACATACTGGGGCAACCTGGGCAGAAAGAACCTCTGCAGAGAAAGCCTCAGGGGTTCGCTAGACAGCAAGTTTTACATGAGTCAGTAATACAACCTTGCCACGAGGGCCAATACTCTTTTGAGCTGCATTAGGAGGACTATTGCTTTTAGGGAGGTAATCTTTTCCCTCGACTCAGCACTGCTGAGAGCACACCTGGAATATTGTGTCCTGTGCTGGGCTCACCCATAAAAAGTGAAATATGGACATACTGGAAAGAGTCCAATCAAAGAAGAGCTGAGAAAGCTGGAACTGTTCAGCCTGAAGAAAAGCAGGCTTGGGAAGGAACTGATGAACATATGTAAACATCTAAGGGGAGAGTACAAAGAAGAGTGAACCTGGTGCTTTTCACGGATGCCCAGTGACAGGACCAGAGGCAATAAGCAATAGAACCACAGGAAATTCTCTCTGAACATCATAAAACATTTTTTTCCACCGTGAGAGTGACCAGGCACTGGAACAGGTTGCCCAATGAGCTTATGGCATCTCCATTCTCCTTGGAGATATTCAAAAGCCACCTGGGCATGGTCCTGAGCAAATGGTTCTAAGTGTCCCTGTTGGAACAAGGGGATTGGACCTGATGACCTCTAGAGGTTCCTTCCAGTAACAACTACTCTGTGGTTCTGTCAGGAATCCAGATCCTGTTACTGGTTTTGTTGCTGTTCTCCATAGTAAGCAGTTTCTGTGCCTTTGAATTTTCAGTGTCAGAAGTCTCATTTCCTTGTCATCAAAATGTTGCCTTCTCTTCTTGTTCAGACTCCTCTTGTACTGGAAGACTGCCTAGTACTTCACTCTCTACCTGTCATCTGGGCACTAAGACTCTGGATTTCTGTGTACCCCCAACTTCACATGCGGAATTGACAGTGTTTCATACAGTGCAAGGTCCTAATCCTCAGCCATTTGCCTGATAGCCAGACTTAGCCTCTATCATTTGCCTGCATCAACGGTACAAAAATGGACCAAAAATAACAAGGGGTAACTCCAGAACCTCTCATCTAGTTGTTGCATGATACCTGCTGCCTTTGTACTCAGGCTTGTAATTTAATTTCACTAGACCTGTTAACCAGGTCCAATAATTTCTGGCCAGCACCAGCTGGTTCTTGTATTCCTTTACGCCCTCTACTCCCTTCATGGTGTACTGTGATCCCAGCTGCAAGATGGGTCTCATCTCAGAAATCTGGGTAATCCAAGGAGGGGACAATTGGCTGAGGACTGACTCTAGAGCAAGATGTATGGCTTACAGGGCGTGAAAGTATTTGACTCTCACTGTTATTGCCTTGCCTTTGTGGAAGGGCTTACAACAAAATTCTCTTTCCCTGGAAATAAGGTGAACTAGCAGCATGCTACAAGTTCTCAGCCTTGTTAAAAGAAGCACTGAGGAGTGATGGAGCCATGCCATCTGGCAAACACAGGTTGTAACAGGCTGAGCAAGACATGGATACAATCTTTCTTCAGTTGATTCTGAATGCATTAAACACTCACCCTCTGCACTATGTACCCTGAATGAGAAGACTGGAATGGGATGCAAGGGAGTGGCAAAGGAATCTTGGATCAGTATCTGTTCAGCCACTGATTCCCCCTGGGTACTTAGCTTTCTGATGACACTAGAACTTCCAAGGGAGATGACTTCCATTGATGAAAATAAAGCACTGAAATAGTTGCATGGGTTCAGTTCTTAAATGCTGTGGTTTTATTCCTATGTGTACAGTGGGTACCAGGGTGCCTTCTTCACATCCTTAATCCCAATTAGGTTTCAGGTTGTTTAGGGCTGGATTTCTTTTTCATAGAATTGTAGACTTATAGAATGGTTTGGGTTAGAAGGGACCTGAAAGATCCAGTTCCAGCTCCCCTGCCATGTGCAGGAACACCTCCCACTAGATGAGGTTGCTCAAAGCCTCATCCAACCTGCCCTCTTCTCTATGTATATGCTGTAGAGACTGACTCCTATCGTCATCTTAAACATCGATGATTCTATTTGTATTGTCTTAAATATCATCCAACTCTGCTGGTATTGTTGCCTTTACAACTTCTTGAGTGCTGCAGCTCCAGCTGGGCTGCCTGTGCTGCTGCAGAGGAGGGGGAGGAGTTGCAGCAGCAGGTGCTGCCCTCCCCCCCACCTTACTGTGCAGGTGGACCCAAAGGATTCAGGCAGAGGTGATTCTGGCAAGGGTCTGTTGAACTGCCAGTGACACTGGAGCCCGCAAACCCAATTCTGGAACCTTTCCAAAGGAGCTGCTGCACGTGTGCCAATTTGAGAACTTTCACAGTAAGATCATTCCTCATGGTAGGGGAGGGGCATGAACTTGTCCTATAAATAGAAGCCCACCAAGACGGCAGGTGCACACACCCACCACTGCAGGGAACTCACCTGAAGATGTGTTGCAGAAGAACCACAGGACCATGTGCTCCTGAAGACCACGTTCTCCAGGGGCCTGAGGAGTGGTGACTATTTTCCTCTTCCCCCCACTACTCTTATTCCTCTCTCTCTTCTTTATTTTCTTCTTTTTTTTCCATGGCACTACTGTGCATCAGGTTCGATTCAAGTTGTGTTGTTTTGTGCAGCTGCCTTGAGGGTTCAGACTGCGATTTGAATAGATTGGGATCTATTTTTACATTTGGGAAGTTGCAACTCAGGATGCACCTAAGTATTTAATTCGATATTTTGGCTGTGCCCAAAATATTGATTTGCTGTTTTGGCCATGTCCAAAATGAGTACTGTTTTTTTTTTTTTTTTTTTTTTTAGCTATGCCCAAAATAAACAGTTTGAATGTACCCAGGGAGACTTGTCAGTCTCCAATTCATCATGCAGACATCAAAGGACCCTGTCTGAATGAGCAGGTCTGGGGTGGGGGGGAACCCAGAGACGGGAGTGGGCCCTGACATATGCACAGAAAAGTGCAAAGCAATAATCTCTCAAAGGAAATCTTACAGCCCAGCCAGAGGGTCTGCGAAAGTGAGGGCACTGTAGTTTGAAAACACTCGAGCCAACCTCAACATATACATCAGCTGTGACATGGAAGGGTTAGGGAGTAAAAGAGGAGCTTGAAATCAGAGGTATATACAAACAGCTGGATCCTTTCTTTATTCACAGTGTCTGCTAGAGCACACTATGAATTATTTCTTGATCTAGAAAGTGTAAAGATGTATGCAAAACACCTGTCTATGCAGCCTGGGGAGATCGCTGTGTCACATCAAAAATCGAGGTATATAAATCACTTAGTAGCAACTTTTGTTCTTGCAAGTCTCTTGATATTGGCAGAGAAATCAGATCAGCAGATACCTCTTTGCATCTGCTGCTTGAATAATGTTAGAGAGCAAACACCTTCTTTCCTACCTAAAAATCAGTTTCCTGAAAAGAATAGGTGAAGGATAATCCTGACAGCCTTTTATCAGCCAAATCATGAGACAAAAATGATGCAAAAAATAAACTTTCCAAATAAATTTCCCAATATGTTCCACTCCTCTGCTCCCCATAGTTTTTGAGGAGCTGGACTTCTAGCAGCAGCTACATGCTGTGTCCTAGGGCATCCATGGGGTGTAGTACTGTGCTCAGACAGGTTTTCCACTGCCCCCTGCTGTCCTTTAGATGGTGTTTTAGCTTATAGGACAACGCCTGAAAGCTTGTGTTAGACGATAAGCAGCTGTGAATCATCCTAAGTCAGCACAGCCTCTGAGTTGCCTGATGCTCCGCACCCTTGCGGGTGCCAGGCAAAGCTCTGGGCAGAATCTACTGCATCTTCCCTCCCCTTCTACCCTGTCCTCTTTGAGTAGGGCACTCCTCAAGCCTCTCAAGTTTGGCACACACGCTCCTCTCCCCACTCCGTCCCCTTTGTCCTCTCTTTCTCCCTTCCTCCCCTCCCTTCCTCCCTTTCTTCACTCCTTATTTCTCCTCTTTCTCTTCCCCTTCTCTCCTCTGCCTCTCTTTCCGCTTTCTTTCTGTCCCCATTGAGATACTTCCCTCGACTCACAGTAGTGTTGTGTTCTTTGACCACAAGAGCAAAAGGCAGGAAAAATTTCTTCACTGAAAGGATTGTCATGCATTGGAACAGGCGGCCCAGGGAAGTTGTTGAGTCACCATTCTTGGAGGTATTTAGGCCCACTTAAGGATGTGGTTTGGTGGTGAACTTGGCAGTGTTAAGTTTACAGTTGGATTGGATGACCTTAAAGATCTTTTTGAACCTAAATGATTCTACGATTCGATGATTCTAAGCCATCTGCATTTGCAGCCCAAAATGCCTACCATACCCTGGGCTGCGTCAAAAGAACCATGGCCAGCAGGTCAAGGCAGGTCATTCTGCCACTCTGCTCTGGTGAGAACTCAACTGAGTACTGCGTTCCAGCTCTTGAGCCCACAGCACAAGAAGGATATGGATCTGTTGGAGCAGGTCCAGAGGAGGACCATGAAAATGACTTGAGTGTTGGAGCACCCCTCCTACTGGAGTTGTTCAGCTTGGAGAACAGCAGGCTGTGGGGATGCCTTGTAGTGGCCTTTCAGTGTTTAAAGGAGGCCTAGAGGAAAGCTGGGGAGGGACTTTTTAACAAGACCTATTGTGATAGGACAAGGAATAATGGCTTCAAACTAAAGGAAGGTGGATTTAGACTGGATATAAGGAAGAAATTTTTTATGATGAGGGCAGTGAAACACTGGATTATGTTGCCCACAAGTGGAATGGAGGTCCCATTCCTGAAAAGACTCAGGGTCAGCTTGGATGGGGCTCTGAGCACTCTGACCTATTTAAAGATGTCCCTGCTTCTGCAAGGGGGTTGAACTAGATGGCCTTAAAGGTCCCTTCCTACTGAAAGCATTCTATGAGTCTACTAATTTCCAGATTTCTGAAGGATCAAGTAGAAAAGGGAAATGGCACGGTTGCAAAAGAGCAGCCTCATCTTAAAGAGATGCAAACCCGACAGAAACAATGCAGTAGAACCAAATATTACAGGGCTCCGTAGGTAAGGTAGATTGTATGAACATAAAAGAATGATTTGATTCTAAGATTGGTAATTGGCACAGACAGGGTAAGGGACTCTTTTAGCTATTCCTGAATAAATTTGACTTATATAAAATACTTTCCTTACTTAGCCATTGTCTATGAATTTCTCTTTCAACAGTTCATAAGTAGGAAGTACTTCATTTGTGTTCTAAGATATTCATTGCAAATCACAAACACAAGACATCCTAGTTGTTATAATTCTCCAGTACTCTGCAGCTTGTTCTATCCTGCTCAAGCTGTACTAAATAGTCAATCACATGGCATTTGCAGGAAAGTTGGTTAGTAAAGTACACACACACCGTACGTGTACCCTTTCCAAGTTAGATATTGGTGGCTCATCCACCATGCCAAGTCAAATTAGATCGCAGCATGTAAATAATCATTATGAGTTCCCACTGAAGGTCAAGTCGGGTTTGTAGGTGAGGGATATTTACACCTGGCTTCGCCCTCAAGAAGTCCAGGTGGTGCCCAACTTGTTATCCCCGTGGGCCAAGGGACCTGGCTGCGAATGCGACATTCGAGCAGCGAGTTTTGGATCACCACTTGCCATACTAACCAACAGTTAGTATGGTGACGCTGTTCGCTAGGGAGGAAGCAACTACAAGTCTGTCACGCTGGGGCAGAGGTCAGCTTGGTTACCCTGGTGGGCATCCAGCGGGACCGTGGGGAGGTGTGACCTCTGCAGCTGAGCCCAGCTTGTAAG
>VWPV01025347.1:10878-25318 GCA_013389885.1 Geococcyx californianus
CCCCAAACCAAAACCAAAACCAATTCTAGGCCTTTTTTCTATTTGTTTTTAAATCTACAGGTTATAACAGTGCACACATACATGCTCCCCCTCCTGGCCATAAAAAAGATTTCTCTGAGGGATGGTCTAACCCTGTAAGGGGTTTGACAGTAAGGGGTTTGACATTTACACCTACACTGGTAGTGTCACTTTTCCCTGCTACCCTTTGTAGGGTGAGTTTTATTTACAGTCAGACCATGACGTTTGAGTTAATGCATTTACAGCTGCAGCCAAATAACTCAAGGGCAGACTGGTCCATTGCTGAACATCAGAAACGGCTGCATGTGGTGATGCAGGAAACCAGGATGTTCAGACAGCAGTGAGGGATGGCAGGAGTTCAGAACTGATGAAGGGGAGTTCCTGAGAGGTGACCAAAATGCACAGATAAAGTGGAGGGGAGCACTAGAGACACTTTGAAGTGCTGTACATTACAAGGAGAAAAGCATCTGGGTGACAATATCTGTCACCTTATTTAAGTTTGACGTTGCCTAAACAGTGCGGTCTCAAACAGCAGATCTGGGACCACATGTAGCCAAGTGGAATGAATAGGAAAAATGTAACTAGGGCTGAGATGTTTATTTTTATTCACTGGAGAAAGTGAAATATGAGGGCATCTGAATGGGCAGAGACTGCTCACTCTGGGAGCCCCAGCACACTCTGAAGAGGAGGACCCACAGAACTCTCCTCCACCCTGCAAGAGGCCACTCCACCGGTAGCACTAGGAGGGATCCAGATGCCATTAACTGGAAAAAAAAGGAAATAAATTGCAGTTTCCCTCTGGGTTCTGCCTTCTCTCTCTCCTCCCAGTGCCTTTCCCTGTCTGCTGTAACTCCTAGAGTCCCAGGGTCATGTTGGTAGCTCCTCCTCTCACAGGAGATCCTGCTGGAGCCATGCACCCCTAGCACAGAGGATGCCAAGGGCAGAGCAGGCAAGAGGTGAAGATGATTTTGTCACAGGTCTGACAGGCACCCACCTGAGCATCACTCTCTGTCTCCACTGACAGCCACTGGAGTCCCTATCCAGTTTCAGTGCCATGAGGGGCTTGCTGACCTCTGCTCAGCTGGAAGGACTTGCTGGGGACAACTCAACTGCTTGAAGCAGTGCGGAAACGATTTAAGCTTCCTGCGGGGAAAGAGATTCTTGTGTCTCACTTTGCAAACTGATCTTCCTATGCCCTCTCAAATCCATTTAGTCTGATTCTTTGTCAACATCTCTTCATTTTTATAATGTGAATTCTTCAGTCCTTTTAAAGGAGCTTTGGTTTTGAGAAAAAAGACTTGGCTTGTGATTCGTTGTTGCACTGTAGTCCTTAGGAAATCACTTGTGCATCTTACTGTCAGAAAATTAGAGATGAAATACTAAAGCTTTGCTAGTTTGAAAGTGGCCAAAACTGAAGGCAGTTAGGGGTAAAAGAATGAGAAAATTTATTGTGTTGGCAGATCTGGTGCCAGGTTAGTGAAAAAAAAGGAACCTAAAAGATCTGAAAATAGTTCAGCAGACAATCAGAAAAGGGAAGGTGCAAAAAACCAGAAAGGTGGAGACATCAGAGGAAGGAAAGGACTATGTACAAATGTTGAAAGTAGCATAAAAACATAAAATCATTAAAATAATGAAAAAAGAAGTTCATACTGATATTTAGAAAAAAAAAATCTACTGGCCTTGAGTTCTGTTGCTGTCAATAAAATGTGTTGGGATGAGCTATAACCTTGCATCCTCCTGCACTTGTCTTTGCACTCGACAGGGTAGGACAAAGCAGGAACGTCTGCAAGGTGGGTAGATATTTGTCCTGCTGGAGGTGTTGTGTATGTGCATCCAGAGCTCAGTTTTGGTCAACTTTGGAAACAGTGAAGAAGCCAGCTGTGGAAGGGAGTGACCTGCCAAGGAATGGGCTCTGTAATCCAGAGATTTCCCCTGTTTCTGATGCTTCTCAAGCTCAACAGTTGCTGACAGCACTGTTTCTTCAGCTCTTGCATCTGGTGTGCTAGTCTGTTGGAGGAGTGAGTATCACAGACGTTTTCCCCACTGCACATGACCTGTGGAATGGTGACAGTGTAATTATGGACAATGTTCACAAGAGGGTGCAGAGAGCTGACATTTCAGCTGCTGTTTTCAGCAGCAATCACAGTCTCCTGTTCCTTTGTAGAGATCTGATTTTTTCTCTCCTTGAAAATATTTTCTGTTTCATAACACAGATTTCTTCTCCCTTTGGCTGTGCCTTGGCGTTCAGAGCAGCCCAGCTAATGTTCTAGGAGGTGTGAGGACACAGTTGCATGTACAGAATGTGCCTGCTAACAGATCTCTTGCCAGCGATTTACAGAGAAGCTGCTTCTGAGGTGATGCAATGTTTACCCCCCTGGGAAATACTTTTGTCAGCTTTTTGCCTGTGTCTGTGAGAAACTCTGGGTTAGGAAAGAGGCAACCTGAAATCAAGAGGAAGTGATTGGCTCTGACAGAGGAAAGACTTTCTTAACATTGTCATCTATTCACACATGAACCTATCCTCTCCCTCGTTTGATGCCTTGAACTGCACAGGAAACCATTTCTGGCTGCTTTCAGGAATGCAGTTTCCTGGCTGCTTTCAGGAATGCAGGCATGATTAGCTTCAGCGTAAGCATCATCTGAGGGTCAGAGCTTCTCCCGTAGGTCTCTTGATTGTGTATTGCTGGCTGCAGAGCATGTGGGTAATCTGGCTTCAATGTCTCTGTTTCACACCCGTAAATTGCAGACCGCACAATCTTGAACAGAATCTTGAAATACCCTGCTTCTGAGGACACTTCTTCAGTTTTTCCCATCTTGGCCACAACCAGCATCTCCTTTCTAGAACAGCACTCACAACAGAGACACACACGGAAAACACTGGCATCACCAAGCGGCAGCATAGACTACCCCCTGTTCACAGGCTACTGCGTGTCACTGTTTGCACACTCTTAATTCATTCACAAGATACCTCAGGCTCATGGTGGGTGCCTTTGCCAAACCATTGCTACCTCAGTCACTACCAGCTGCACAGTGCAAATAACAAAAATTGGAACCACCATTCTCTGTCTCCTGGCTCTGATTTCCCAGATAAATATGAAATCTTGCCGGGAAAAGTGGTGAAAGAGGAATGTTCTAGGATAAAATGCAAAATTACAGACTTCATAAGCATTGTACTTTGAGTAAAAGAGGAGTGTGAGAAGCAGAAAAGCAAAATATGCCAAAGAATAATGATCAATGAATATTATTTAATTGTACAAAGTCAAAATATTTTTTTTCTTTTAGTACAAAATGTCTCATTCTTCTAAAATTGAATATTTTATAATACTTTTCTTATAAACAATATTGTTGCTAAGGCGGTGCACTCCAGATATGCCCACAGTAATATTTCAGAATATCAGGATCTTGGGGAACAGTTTCTGCACACTCATGTTTTTCTCTCGGTTGCACAGCAGAGGGAAGCACACGGCTCATGATTTGATGAACATGCCCTTCCCTTGTCTTTGAGAAACCACTGTGAAAACAGAAAAGAGATCAGCTTGTTAAGAACAGAATGCTACTCCACCATACCGCATAGAGCCTGTGAAAATGGATGGCAAAAACAAAGATGTGAGGCAGAATATGTGTGCCATAAATGTATGACAATTTTAAGCCGCAGGCAGTAAGGCTGTTGCATTTCTGGTTTGGGTTTCTTTTCATTTTTGTAACATTATATCTTAGATGGTAGTTTAATTGCATGTTGAATAACTGATCTGACAATGAAAGAGAATTCCTGGTAAAGAAGATCCAGTCTGTAAATCTTTTCTTTTATTCCAAAGCAATTAGGATTTCCTTGTCTCTCACTGCTGAGGAACCTGTTCAACAAGTTCATCTGAATTCATCCATAAAAGCCACTTAGTAGATAAACTTAGCTGTTGGCAGTTAACACTAACACAACACAAGATGAGTAACCCTTTGTCAGTTCCTGTTCCTCAAATTAGAAGAAAATTTGCTACTTAGAGTATTGTCAAAGTGAAAAAAATGATAGAACAGTTTAGGAAAACAATGTTTTGTACCAGGATGGAAGGTCCATCTTCTTAGTATGATATACTAGTCATGACATCAGTTGAGAACACGTTTGGTGAAGTAATCCATATTTCAAACAAGGTGGTAAAAATTGTTAAGACCAATCAGGAGAAATAAAATGAACATAATGGAAGTAGGAAAGAAATGAGCTTTTTGGATCAGAATAATTTTTTCACATCCAAACATATTCATGTAAAAAAAATCCTCCTTAGGAGTTAAACCACAAAGAATTACTTGTAAACTCAAAATATGATGAAGTAGACTTACCCCAGCATACACAAGGAAAATAAGCCCAAACACTTCACCTTCATGTTAACTTTGCCATGTTTTTATTATAGATCCACTCCACAATACCTATATAAACAATTTTAAAGAAAATAAGTATTGCGTTTCAAAATGTCTGAGGAAGACACTTCAACAATTTAAAATTTTGATTTCTATTTGTAAAGAGAAAGAATTAAAGTCAACTCTTTCTTATGAAATTTTACATTTCAATGAATCAGTTATGACCATAGAATGACTAGAATCCAAGATGAGAACCCCTCCTCAAATTCCTGATTTTTTACATTAAATTATCCCTCCTTAACCTCCAAGGATGAAAATTGCAATAAAGCAAACCCTTATTATCTGCATTGATAATACTATATTAGAATTAGACTTTGTGCTTCTAGTACAGAATCCATCAGCCAACCAGCCCTTTAGACTGAGACTCGGGTGGATGTCACGAGAACAGAGCTCAGCCCAAGGACTCTTTAGTCCTGGTTCTAGCTGGAATAAATGACTTAGAAGGTGTTATGAGTTCAGGATACCTGGGACCATGGGGTCGCCTGACCTGCAAGGTTGTTCACCTGTCCCCATAGCTCTTCCTGCAAGGAACTGGTACCACCCCCAGTGGTGCAGGAGAAATGACAGCTCCTGGCAAAGACAATATTTAGCTCTGCAGACATAGAGATGAAGATCTACAGCACAGAATGCCCCTGGGGACACTGAATAACCCCCATGAAGAAAAACGACTTTCTCACTATAAATTACATTTTTCTTGTTACATACGGGCTATCATAACTACAGCACTTAGTAGGTCAGTACAGCTGTTAGACGGACAGTGCTGAACAAGGGCTCACCAGAGTGTTGACAGCGTCAGAAACTCACTGCACAGAAACAGAGCTGGGAGCACCAGTTCTACTGGGTGCCACATCAGGAGTTTTGAAGTGCTGGTGTCCCATTTCATGAATTTGTTGCATTTCCTGTTGCTCAGCTGAGCAGGGTCCCTCGATGGATGCAAAGTCATCTTAATAAATGAACGATCCAGAGCATTTGTGATATTTTTGCCAGTGTAGGTGCAAATCTAAGTGGAGCCAGGCATGTTACTCAGCTGAGCAAGGTCCCTCCATGGATACAGAGTCCTCTCCTTTTTCTCCCTGTTACAACCCAAGGTCTTCAGCCTGAGCAAATACACCACAGATTTTGTGAAAAGACACTCTCCACATTTCCTGGATGGTCAATGAATGTCATCGTTCCGTATGCATACATCTTGAGATTGTGTGAAATACCCAGAATGCCAATCTCAGCCTCTCTTGGTCTGATTCAAACACAGTATTTATTATGAATGGAAACCAAAAACATGGAGTAAAATCAGAACAGTGTGCACATTATGTCTGTTTGTACCTCTGGCTGGCGTTAAGCTAAGAAGATATGCTGGGTTTAGCTCAAACCTAGAAAAGTACCTCCCATTTTCAGACGTTTTTTCTTCGGTATCTCTTGGGTCTTTTCCCAACCCTGTAAAATGCGGCCCAAGCCACACAAGATATCACAGGAGATTGAAAAACATGGTTGCGGATTTTTTTTCTTACGTTTGTCATTTTTATACCTGGACACTGATAAATAGATATATTCACAAGTGGGCACATGCTTCTGTTCTGAAGGAGACATATGCTTCTGCAGAAATTTTTTTGTTTCACTCCCCTCCTTTTTTTTTCTTTCCAAAAGAAGAAGAATTAGAAAATCCAGATCCCAGGCTGGAAATTAAAACAAGACAGATGTGCTTTTTTTCTTCTACATTTCCCCAGATGACTCCTTGAGGAGTTTTTGTCCCCATGTAACTACCAACATTGACTTGAATATTTGTTAAATGCTGTGAATGAACCATGTCATAGGAAACATCTAGCATTTAGAAGCATTTGTAAAAATATTTTTTCAACTGGCTTACATCCCAAGGATAAGTTCATTGACTTAAGGAAATATTACAAGGCTATGTCACTCCGAGCACTTGACAGAGAATTAACTTCTGTTTTATATTTCCAGTAAGATTGGTTGCACATGTTCTTGTAGCTCCTACCTAATGCATTTGAACTTGAGAGCGAGATTCCGAGTGGTATCCTAACAAAACAGCATCTCTCAAACAACAGATAACTTTTGGGAGGGAAATCAGGTTTGCCATTGCTGGCTGAAAACCAGCATCCCTTTTCAGCACTGCAGAATCAGGATGGTTTCAGCAGGCTGTACAGCAAATATCTCCTTCTTCTGCCTTTTCTGCCCCTTCAGCTGAGACAGTCCTGGCTGGATGGAGCACTGTGTAGGGTATGGTTATGGAGAACCCCTCCTTGAGATCCTGGAAACTGTCCTTGAGATCCTTTAGCTAGTGGGACTAATTTGTGGAAAATGAAACAAATACCTGTTTGTAGACCTCTAAAGGTGGAGGGAAACCTCTGGGATCCTGAGTCTTTCAATGGCCTGATCATGGCCACACTTGGGTGTCACATTCAGTAAGGAGGGCTGATACAGGATACTTGTGAGGAAAACACTAAAGGCTTTTGTGATTCACTTAGCCGCCCTATTCTGGTTGCAGTGAAGGGAACAAGTGAAGGGTGGCCACATGAATGGTATGACAGTTATTTTTCTAACAGAAGCCATCCCTTCAGCTAGATGACTCTTGATCATATCTCTTGTTACATGGGATACCTACTTCTTTTTCATCATGATGAACTTTTTTAAATGGTCTACATGAAGGTCCTTTATTTTGTATTGCCCTCCTTCTGACTGTTCAAAGCAATCCTAGCTCTGGGGGGAAATAAAATAAAACAAACACAAAAAACAAACCAAAACAAAAAAATTAGCTCATTACAGTACCTGGGATATGTAACAGAGGAAATGAGCTATTTAATTACATGAGTGAAGCAAAGGGAAAAAGAAAAGAAGGAAAGAAGGGGGAGAATACATAGAGAGGACAAAAACATAGAGTACTCATTCTCTATCAGGACAGGGCTCACGCTATTTGATGAGTGCTTTATCTGAATTAGCAGATTCAGAAATACGGCATGAATCAAAGGCTTCTGCCACACTTCCAAGAGAAAAACTGCCAAAATGTCATGCAACTCTGAAACATCATTCCTAAACCATGTATACAAGCAAAATCTTGTGTTTTCTTTGTTCAGAACTGATATGTGCCTTCAGGTGTCTCCCACATCGTCTGCCGGTAGTGCTGCTCCCATAGCATACGTGGTCCTAACGTGCACTACTGAGATGAACAGCACTCACCTGATCGGTATGGATAGTGGGCAGAGGCTACCCTTGCTTTTTTTACTTGCCTTGCCCTAACAGCTGTTGATACAATCTCTGTGAACAGAGGTGCCTGGTAATCTGTACCCATGCAAAACCTCTCTTCTTTACCTCAGCAGCTCACTGGTTTTCTACAGAAGATTTCCCAGAGGTGACATTAAATCCATCAAGTAAAATACTCAGGGGGTAATGTTGGGGATGTTGTGGTTACTTTAGAGAGGCATCCATTAAACCATTAAAAATTAGGTGCTGCTACTGCTACTCTACACATCTGCCATTCATCACAATAAATGACAGATCCAGAGCATTTGTGATTGCTTTGCCGGTGTGGGTGCAAATCAAAGTGAGATGCAGTGAAGCCAGGAATGTTCCAGTGCCGTGAGATAAATAATGGAAGATAACAAGGCCAATATGTTTCTGGCAGACTCTCACCAAGCACAAAGAAGAGGATAGTTTCCTTCTTTTTCCATTTCTTATTTCGCTGGGAAATGGTCTAAAGATTCTTACAGTACAAATCTGTTATAACTCAGAGTGCCTTCCCTTTCTCTCTCTTTCTCTTTTCCTTCTTTCTCTTTCTTTCTCACTTTCTGGTTCTGTGCTACTTTTTGCTGTGTTGTTGGAACACTTTCCAGACATCTTTGTCTTTTCTAATTTATCCGTTTTTAAAACAATTCTGCCTTGGAGAAAGGTTTCTCTCTTCGTAAGGGCTGTGGTTATATAAGTGAAAATGATAACAGATTTCAGGAATGTTAACCTAGTGATGAGGCAGAAACCAGATCAAATTTCAAGTCCATATGACTTGAATGATATCACCAGCATTTACTGCTGTGATCTGAACCAGGACCAAAGATCCTGTTATCACTGAGTAAAGCAAAATAATTTCTCTTTTACCAAAGACACTTTTGATAGTCTTTAGCTACAGCGTTTTGTGTGCCACCCATACGGCTGACAGTTGGGCAGTGCATGTGCTGCCTTGATCTTCTCCAAATCTCCCAATACAGTTCTTCAGGTATTCATGCTTCAGAATCTTTATTTAAAGTGTGTATAGGCTGTGATTTTATGGAACTCCTGCTGGAGAAATGTGTAAGAGCTGGTCAGAAAATCCCAGGAAAGCACAGATAAAAGATGATGAGTCCAAGACCTCTATAGCTACAAGGACAAGTGATAGGCATACTCCACAGGATGTCTTCCATTTCTGTCCAGTTTTTCTATAATGAAACTTCTACATTCCTGCAATTAACAGACGGAAAAATATCTTTGTCTACAGATGACATATTTTGTAAATGACTTCAGTTCCATCTTGCGGTTTTATTCACTGTCACACTTTTCTATCTTAGAAAAATTCTCCTTCACAGTACATATTTACAACCCTTATTTTGTGTAAGTTGTGAGACACCCCTTAGCATAAACAGGAGCGCATCACTTTGCCTGCATTCATGGAATTGAAGAATCAGAGAATCACAGAATGTTCTGGGTTGGAAGGACACATGAAGCTCATCTCATCCAACCCCCCCTGTAGTGAGCAGAGACATCTTAAACTACATCAGGTTGCTCAGAGCCCCATCCAATCTCACTTTGAATGTTTCCAGGGAATTCCAGAGAATGTTTCCAACTGTCTTTGCAACCTGTTCCTGTGTTTCACTACCCTCAGAGTAAAAAATTCCTTCCTAATATCTAGCCTATACCTCTCCTCTTCCTGTTTAAACCCATTACACCTTGTCTTATTGCTACAGGCCCTGCTAAAAACCGTTTCCCCGTCTTTCTTATAAGCCCTTTTTAAGTATTGAGAGGCTGCAATAAAGTCTCCTTGGAGTCTTCTATTCTCCAAACTGAACAACCCCAACTCTCTCTGCTTCTCTTCAGAGGGGAGGTGTTCCAGGGCTTTGATCACTTTTGTGCCCCCTCTGGACCCTCTCCTAAAGGTCCATGTCTTTCCTGTGTGGAGGGTCCAGAGTTGGACACAATATTCCAGGTGTGGTCCCAGCAGAGTAGAGCAGAGGGCAGAATCACCTCCCTCAACTCGATGGCCATGCTTATTTTGATGCAGCCTAGGATACGGTTGGCCTTCTGGTCTACAAATGTACATTGCTGGCTCATGTCTCGCTTCTTGTTTGCCAGGACCTCAAGTCTTGGCAAGACAAGGGCTGCTCTCAACCTCTTCATCCCCCAGCCTGTATCGATACTGAGGTTTGCCCTAACCTAGGCACAGGACCTTGCACTTTGCCTTGTAGAACCTCAGGAGATTTTCACAAGCCCACTTCTCCAGCTTTTCTAGGTCTGTCTGGATGGTATCCTGTCCTTCAGGGATGTCAGCCTCATGACTTAGCTTGTTGTCATCCACAAACTTGCTGAAGGTGCTCTTGATCCCATTGTCTATGTCATTAATGAAGATCTTAAAGCAATGTTTGTCCTAGAACAGACCTCTGAGAGACACTGCTTACCACTGATCTCCATCTGGACATTGAGACATTGACTACTACCCTCTGGGTGCAGCCAGCCAATCAATTCCTTATCCACCAATAGCCCCTCTATCAAATCTGTATGTCAATTTAGAGAGAAGGATGTTGTAGGGGACTGAGTTAAAGGCCTTAGAGAAGTTCAGATCTGTGGGTCTTTTCTTTTTCCCTGATGTAGTCACTCCCTCATAGAAGGCCACTGGGTTGGTGAGACAGGACTTGCCCTTGGTGAAGCCATGCTGGCTGTCTTGAAACCCCTCCCTGTCCTCCATGTGCCTTAGCACAGCTTCCGGGAGGATCTGTTCCATGATCTTCCCAGGCACAGAGGTGAGTTTGATAGTCTGTAGCTCACAGGGCACTCCTTTCTATCACTTTTTAAAAAGGGTGCAGTGTTTCCATTTTTCCAGTCACCAGGGAGGTTGCCTGACTGCCATGACTTTTCAAATATCATGGAGAGTGGCTTGGCAATTACATCAGCTCATTCCTTCAGGACCTGCATGTGCATCACATTCAATCCTATGGACTCATGTACATCCAGGTTCCTCAGGTGAGAGCAAACCTGATCTTCTCTTACAGCAGGAGGGACTTTGCTCTCCCAGTTCACATCTTGCAGCCCATCCTGTCAGTGTATATAACATGTATAAAGAATATTTACCTCTTCTGTGTCAGAAGACAGTGTATGCCGCCTGCAAAATTCTGCATCGGTCAAAAGAGCTGGGAGGTGTTAACTTTCTGTCAAACAACTGGTGACCAGAGGAAGGAAATACGGCTGGAGCAGGTACCTGCAGTGGGTAAAATGCCATAAAAATCCAGATCTGGTCACTGAAATTGATAGATCCAGCCTGGAGCAGAGGTTTGCATCAAAACTTTATCTCTAATTCCACTACGGCAAATCTTCTGTTACTTTATCAGCCATTGACAGAGAGACTTCACAATGATCTTCCCTTCAGGCATGAATTTTTCTTTCTCTTTTTTGTCCAAAGGGCAATTATGACAACTTCAGGAAAAAAACTTCATTATTTCAGTTTATATTGGGTTTCACTCCATAAAAAAGGAGAAAGTTATTCTTCTTCTCTTGCATTACTTTACAGTAGCATACTTTTTGAAAGGTTTTCACATTTTTGGTTTGGCTCTAGCTGCCTTTGAATTTCCATTACATAGGGACTGTGCAGTAGGACTCAAACACAGCCTCAGTATTTCCACACGTGGCAAAACTGAATGACAGTGCAGCATCCACATGGGAAGACAGGAGGAGCTGTCTTTTTTATGATCTAAGGAAAATAGAATTTGAGGACTTCAGTAGCCCTTGCTATCTGTTTATGTAATTCCAGAGAATGAATTATGGTTCATACTGCTTGCACACTTGGAAAACTGTGTCTCGAACTTGAACACCTAGAGATGACCTGAAACCAGGTATCAGCTACCTCCTCAGTAATTGCTCCTTGGCTTCAGGTTGCAATTGCAATTTGAGGTGCAACTGAACTATGTTGAAAACAGTTCTTGGCTTGGACTAGTCCTACCATGCTGCTTTTTTGGAGTGGAAGACATAGTGCTTGGCTGTGATGTTGGTTGTGCCTGGCTTACTGCACAGAGGGAGAAGATGACATCTCTGACCGACAAGGGTGAAGAGACAGATCTAAAAGGACGACAGTGGGACACAGCAAAGCAGAACAAGCACAGTTTCCTCAGTGGTGAAGGAAAGTGCAAATCCGAGGGCGGCAAGTGATCTGAACTATTAAGTACAGAGAAAAGAAACAGGATACATGCTGTGCCCATTCCTTGGCAAACAGGTTGGGATTGCAGTAATGAGCATTTCTCAGAATAACAAAAGCTGCCTTTCATGTGGCACACATTGAGTATTAGTGCTCTGAATCAAGCTTGCTGGCACTTGGGAGGGATGAAACTGGAACTGAACTCTGCAATGTGAAAGCTTCTCTAATGATGAGTCCTTCCTGCAGAAAGACAGTTGGACAGTGATGCCAATGAGAAAGAGATTTTTATAAACTAAAGGAATTTATCAACAATGGTAGTTGTTACCGCTGCAAGGCAAAACTGATTGGAGTTGAAGAAAGAAATGAGAGTTTTTGGGCTTTAGGCAATCATTGCAAAATCTGATTCTCCTTGAATTTCATCCCAAAGGAAGCAGTGTTTGATTTTCTTACTGAGGCAGAAAAGGTAATGCGAGTCTTTCAGCCTACTAAAGCTATGCAAATCTCACTGTGCTAAAATGCAGACTGACCATCACTCATCTCAGATCATCACTTACAGGGCTTTGGTGGTTTAAAACCAGCCTGTCAACTCACAAAATTCCAAAATTGTGATAATATGGAGGTTTGGAACTCAAGACATCACCAAACCATGGACTGTTTTATTGGTGAAGGTACCTGGCTGATGATTCCTGTTTGTGGAAAATGAAGGGTCTTAGGATGTGATATTATAGTGCTTTTCACAGCAAAACACCCTAGGAAAAGAGAGTAGAACAATCTTTCACAGGTTAAACAACGCCACCTGGCTTCAAAGAGATTTTGATCTGAGAAAATCCAAGGAAGGAAAAAATTCCCATTCATTATCATCATCCTGCAGGAGCCTTGCTGCCATTTTCTGCAGCACTATCTGGACTCTGGATGTTCAACATCTTTCAAAACAGAGCACTGAAATGGCTTACAGTCTTTTCAAATTGTTCTTTGGGTTGCACTTTGTGTACAGATTGTATGAATTCCTCAGCTTTGTCTTGAGTCATGAGTAACGGCCTGCTTTTGTATCTGGTTAATAAATCAGAGAAAACATAGCTTCCACCGAACTTTGCACTTGGTGGAACTGCAGTGTGCAAGAGTAAAAGCACCATACCCTGCTTCTCCAAAGATCATGCCAAATCAATAAATCCAGGACATCATAGAAATGTTAGGCTGTTTTTGTCCTAGGAAAATGAAAATGCACTGGCCGGTTCTGACGTTTCAGTTTACGGCATATCTTGCAATCTCACCAGCAGCCGCATCTCGTGTATCAGGCTGGGAAGCAGGTAGCTGTGATTTTCTAATGAAGTCATAATTCTGATGGAGAAATTTCAGAAATCATTTTCTCTTGTGTGAAATGTAAAATGGAATGGATGTCCATCCCAAAATAATGTAATGGTGAGGTGCTGGAAATAGAAGGTTATACACACAAATTTGTCTAAATTTACAACTTGTTAGGCCTTTCATATTTTATAGTGATACCAGTCAAATCAAGTTACAGACAAAAGTAGACTTTCCTTCCCTTTTCTTCATTACTCCACAGAAGAAATGCTGTGTGAGGAGTTCCTATGGGTTTTGTTCATTTTCCTAGAATGAAAAAGAAATACAGTAACTGAAAGTTTTTGCATGAAGACATGGTAAATTCCTGCTTCTGATGAGAGTCTGATCCTTGACTGAAGACCTCTTTTTCAGGAGCTTCACCCTACAAGGTGAAAGTTCCTTGAGGTCCCTCTCCATGCTGTTACATGCCGTACACACCAACAGCTGTGTTACTCTTCACTTTTTTGCTGTTTGAGCCCTTGGAATTTTCACAGGGATTAATAGGTCAATAATGCAAAATAAATAAATAAATTGGCATTTACAGCATTACTAAGGATACTGCTATCCTATAATACAATAAGAAGAGTGATATCATAACCCTGCCTAGGATCTGACCCCAAACCCAAAGAAAACAGGCAAAGAAACTCACGGATATTTTGGTTTTCTCTTGGATCCTGAGTAGAAAAATCTCTGCTTTGATATAGACCTCAAATTCCACTGCTTTGTGGACCAGACTTTCATTCTTAATATTATCTCCCACGTTTGAAAATAAATAATGGCTTTCAAAATAAGTGCAGTGAGAAAAGAGAGATTTAAATCAGCTTCTGCTTCATGTCAGCAGTGATATAGGTTAAACTTGTGCAACAGGGTCCTGACTTCTACTTTCCCCTCCACAGAAGTGGGTTTTGTTTGGCCTTAGCATTAAGCAAGCAATGGTGTTAACTAGGAGTAATTTTCAAAAGAATATTCGCCTGTGAGGAATAATTCTTTTCAAACACCATTGAACAGGAGTAACAAAGGCAAATATTTCAGCCAACACTGTGTTTTTCTCAAATGAAATTACGATAGAAGTGGTTAGGTTTGCTTCTACCTGTCTTTTC
Source organism: Geococcyx californianus (assembly GCA_013389885.1). Lineage (NCBI taxonomy): Eukaryota > Metazoa > Chordata > Aves > Cuculiformes > Neomorphidae > Geococcyx > Geococcyx californianus. The sequence goes on from VWPV01025347.1 coordinate 25,123, forward strand.
TCATTGAACTAAAATTTGCTGATCAGCTACTTGAAATCTCAGTGATATATATTTTTGAAACACATATGTTTATATGTTTCAAAATGTACTAAATTATGCCCTAATATTAATATTTCAATATATATAAAATATATGCAAACATATATTGAATACTTCTATGTTTTATTGAAGAAGTGACTCCTATTTTTAACATTTG